>BGNK01002558.1:0-98105 GCA_003297005.1 Symbiodinium sp. clade A Y106 | reverse complement strand
CTAGTGTTTAGAGAGCTGAAGCCCAAGTTCGCTGTTAGTGCTCACCAGCTGTGAAGTGTTTCAAGTCCAGGGAGCTGTGTACTGAAGCCTCAAGCCGTGCCGGGTTTGGCTCAAGACTCCGACTGCTGAAGAACAGCAGAGAGAAAAGTGTGGAGCGTGCCCGCTCTGTGCGTTGTGCTGTGTGAGAGGCCCAGAGGCCCTGGGGGTTCCCTGGAGGTCCCTCGGAAACTAACGTAACCCGCTGAAGCGTTTTCGTGTGGCTTTCTCCTGCTTGTGGGGTGAGCACGTTTTTGTCATGTCTGTACGGCGGCTTGGAGGGAGCTTTGAAGAGAAGCTAAAAGGGAGTTTTAAAGGGCTTCAGGGAGGCTTTAAGGGATGACTTTTATTTTCTTCGTTTTGAACCCTCCTAGAGCGTCTTCGTGTGGCTTTCTGCATTATTGTGGAGTGGTGAGCACGTTTTTGTTCATTTCTTTATGGCTTGAAAAAGCGGGAAGTTTTGTTTAAGAAAACAGGGGAGTTGGGGGGGGCTTCATAGGGGCTTTGAAGGGGGGCTTAAAGGGCTCAAAGGGGGGCTTTAAAGGCTTCAAGGGGACTTCAAAGGGGCTTTAAAGGGGCTTCAAGGGGGTTTCAAAGGGTCTTTAAGGGGGCTTAAAGGGGGCTTCAAAGGGGGACTCAAAGGGAGGCTTCAAGGGGGCTCAAAGGGGGGCTAAAGGGGGACTTAACTTTGTCAAAGGGCGGGACCCATCCTCGAGACCACAATGTCTACAGTTTTCTTCTCAATCTTGTCGACAATCTGATCATTGCGAGCACGCTCGCTAATGTCCAATGGCGTCGCACCACCTATATTTGCTGACACCAACGGAATGTGGCATGCTTGCCAATCCAGTTGTTGAACCGTCACGAGGCTTTTATGACCTTGAGTCCAGATTAAGCAGTCCAAATCTGCGTTTCTGGGGGCCGTCAGTTGGTTGGTCTTCGAGAAAAACATCCTTGTGCCATCTAACAGTCTTCTTGCGGTCCGCTTCAAATGCTGAGAGCACAATTTGAGCTGTTGAAATGGTAACACGTTCAGTTGCAGTTCTAGTGCGACCTGATTCATTGCATCGGCTTTTGAGCCGATTTTGCCGAGATTGGCTTCGACCAATAGTGGCATTCTACGCCATGGATTGACGCTGGTGATTGGCGTCAATCAGCAGCAACTAAGGATTGATGGATCTGGAGTGTCCGTGCAAAGGAACCTCCACAGTACTGCCCTTCCGTCTTGGAGACTCGAAATGAACCGCGTGCAAACAATCGACACGACCTGAGTACCGTTTGTCCCGTTTGGTTTCGACTGGAACGTAGTCTGCACATGAGAAGTAGCGGCGAATGCGAGTTCAGGCAGTTGGTTCCGCTTTCTTTGTCCCGAAAATTGTTGCCTTGCCTCACCTATCCCGCCGTTTCCTTATGGAGACTCTCTCCACCAGTGGCACAGCTGCAACCAGACTGCGTTCTTTATCTTGGACCCATCTAGAACCGCACACAGAAAGCCATAGACTTTTGGGACGGTGTGCGCGGCTGCGAAGGAACAGAACAAGGTGAGGGCAGATCGTTTCACCTGGAAACGTGGCTTCGATGAAGAAAATGGTGTCGAAAACCTTGCACACTACCTGTAGGCTCCTTGTTCCTTTGCGGAATTTTCCTTTTCAGATCCTGCACACAAACCACAAAAGAAACTACTATGGAGCTGGGTAGAGGGCTTCACGGCCGCCTTTGCTGCTTCGGGTTTGTGTTTGCGTCGACAAGCACTGTACCGAGATTCGGTCCGAGTATGGCTCCCGACGATGCAGGTCAGTGCGAGCACGCATCCAGTTCCAACAAACCTGTCGGTAGCCGCCGGGGGCTTGATGGAGATTGGAACGCCTCAGGGCAGTTCCTTGCGTATGTCACCAGTTGTTCAAGGCCTGAGCGGTAAGCAAGCATTATGAGCATCATTAAGTTCCGTTGTGAAGCCGGCAAACGAGCACCATGAGCATCATTACTAATCATTACGTTCCCGTTTCTCCATGAACCCTCCCTTCCCCAGTCCTTGTTGCAACCTTCGGTTGATAAGAATGTCAGTTAGTCCTAGAAGCTTCCATGGCAAGATGCAAGACTCAAAATTCCAATCCCAGAGGGCCTAGGGTCCAATATAACCGGGTCGGCGATGGTAATTCGTTTAACTTGTGAGGGCCCTTTACGACGAAAAGGAAGCCTTTCCTTGTTCACGGTGCAACCATGGTGCTTGTGTTGTGCACGAAACGTCTTGGACCACTAAAATGCTCTGCACTGACCGTTCCTGCCCGTTGTTCAGTTCCAAAACATGCTTCCTTGCGCCACGACCTATCTCTTGCCAGCAGGACAAGCGCTAAAACCTGCAGAGCCCTTGGGGTGGTTTGTGAAGCCTCCCGGGGTGCGTTGCGGATTTGGGAACTCTGCAGTAGTAGTGGCAGTAGTAGTAGTCGTAGTAGTAGTAGTAGTAGTAGTAGTAGTGGTAGTAGTAGTAGTAGCAGCTGTAGCAGAAGTCATGATAGCGGGTCGTAGTCGCCGTAGCAGTCCAAGCAGTTTGGGAGCGACAGCAGGTCGCTGTTTTTGGGGGTATTTTCAGAGAAAACCGAGCCGATCGGAGGAATGATTGATCGTGCGGCCATCGACATTTTTTGCAAGAGGCAGCAAAGACTCAAGAGCCAACTTTTGTTGAGTCCGAACATGGAACACAAGAATGATGAATTCACTGTGCCTGCCGGAGCATGGTTGCGATGCAAACGTTTGACTAATTTTCTTGCTTCAAACCCTGTGATCCTGGCGACCGTGTCCACCTTGTTTTGTGAGCATTCAGCAGTTTAGTGGAAGCCGAAATTCAGCATGGAAGCGAGGTGGTATAGAAACGGGCGACCGCAAAATGAAATCGAATCGATCAGTGGCATGGAATGTTTTGTTCACGGTGCTGGTTGCGAACTTCTTTAAAGGTTCTCTGTGCAAACCGGGGACAGTTGGTCACACTTCCGTCGCCATCCAAACAGCTCAGGAAACCACCCACAACCAGTTTAGACTTAGTTCGCCACGTTGTTGGCCATGCATGCTCGTTCCTAATTGTGATTCAATAAACACTTCTGCAAATGTCTAGCACCTGTTAGATGAGGTGCCCGATGCAGTTCTGGAGATTCTAGAGTTCTAGAATGTTTGCAGGAAGATCAAACCTTTTAGATCTGCTATACTAAAAAAAATTGGCGCACAAAACCCAAGGAATGCTAAAGCATGTCGAAGATGACGAGCAGTGCTTGCGCGACTTGTCTGGTTGCGGCCTCATACAGATGCGAAGAATGCGGGACGTGTGGATCCTTTTGACTAAGGCTATCGGCCGAGGCCGAAAACCAGAGGAGCCGAGGAGAGCAACCGATTTTGGGAGCACTTTAGCTCGCTCGCTCTCTCTCTCTCTCTCTGTCTCTCTCTCCCTCTCCCTCCGTGTCTCTCTCCCTCTTCCTCTGTTTCTCTATCTCCCTGCTTCTTCTATCCTTTCCCTCAATGTTCTCGTCCTCGCTCCATTTTTTGTCCTGTCTCCTTATCTTCCTCCCTGTCTTCCCGAGTCGATTTGGGTCTTTGTCCCTTGGTATATCGGTAACGCTTCTCGCGCATACACTGTCTCCCTTTGCCTTTTTCTCCGGACGGAAGTGGAGGAGGCTTTCCACGAATCCAGGCTTCCACAGGCCGAGTCAGAGGCCCTGGCCAAATTCCTTCCCTTCGGCCTTCAGGGGTTGCGGTGGTCGGAGATGTCAGAGCGACCGGGACCATACGAACCGTAGCTCCAGTAGTCCGAGATGTTGAACCAGTGTCGAAGTTTTTCAGCAATTCGGGAGCTACTGTCCTTCCATGGGGGGCATCTTGTTATGTGTTGGCTGCTCGAGAATTGTGATAGTTGGATTACAGATGATGCTTGGCCATGTAGAGTGCCATCAACGTGACGACATTGCACCTGGCCGCTTTCAACAGCCACATGATGGGACATGGTAGGTTCATACCATGTGCAATGCATGAGAAACAGACAGGGTTCTGCATGTACCTAAATAGATCCCCTGCAAGCATCAGCAACAGCATCAGATCAAGAGTCGTTGTTCGAACCGTCACGGCACAGCCGCAAGCAGATAGCGAGCGTGCGTGTGGCTGTTGACACATCTAGCAAGCCATGACATAGCCTAATCGCTGCTTCGTGAAACGTGTGGTCCACTCTGATCTTGCGGCACGGAGGGGTGTAAGCCGGGGTTGATCCCTGTCTTCGCCATGGGGCTTCACGAGGCCACTGCGGAATGGCTTGAGTCCACAACTCTCGCCTATGCTTTGTCAAGCGTTGTGAAGCACGGGTTTACGCAGCGGACCACATCTGTTGGCCGCTGGCTTTTCTCCTGTAGCATGATACTCGGATGCAGCTTCATCAAGAGTATTATTGCGCCCCCGGTCTGGGAAGGTGCGGTGAACCTGTTCCGGCTCGCTTCCTCGAGGTGCTTCTTTCTGTTTCTCTCACCATATCAGATGGCCGTTCCGAAACTTCGCACCTTGTACGCAGGCGGCATGTCGTCAGCCAGTCACGGGCTCAGACAACTGCGTAGTGGCCATGCACTGCACTGCCAGGGTTGCTAGAAGGGGGCACTAATCCAAGGTCGAGAGCCCAAGCCGCGGCGTCCGTCTGAAGACCGGAGGCGGCGCGAAGGAGTGGGTGACACGGTGATGTGTCCCTTTGCCAGGGAGCCGAAGGAGCCCAAGGAGTCGCGGGAGCCGCGACCGCCGAAGGAGACACCTCGAGAGCGAATTGGGAGGAATTCGGCGGAGTCTATGGCCACGGCCTGTAGGGCACTGTAGGGCACTGTAGGGCTGTAGGGACTGGAGAGGGTCTTATGCTGGAAAGGAGAAGCGCGAGTCCAGCCGCACTGACGTGCTAGCCTTGGGTCTTCCCACAGCCACGCTGCCAGCTTCAGAATATGCTGCAGCACGAGCAAAACCGGGGTAGCAGTCAGCACATGTCACAAGCTGCATGTCAATTGATGTAGCTGTGCGAAGAGACTGTCGTGACCAGGGCCGTGGTGAGCGGGACCGCCTGGCAGCCCAGTAAGAGGGTGGTTTAGATAGAGTCGATTCACGCTTTCTGCATCCACTTTCATCGAGCAGTGCTGCAGCCAAGACAATCTAGCTAGCTGGAGACGAGTGGACATGCTGGCAAGGCGCACCTTTCTTCTTGATCACCATGTGGGTACTCTTTTGGCTTGCTTTCGGTGGTCCATACTTGTCAGCGCTTTGCACAGGAATCCAAGTATCAAAAATATATATATATATATGTTGACACATAGAGCGAACGAAAGACTAGCAAAGCTTGGCAATAGGGACTGGTTCCTTTCCTGGGCACACCTCCATGTATACTGACCGAGGGTGAACCTTTGCATGCCACCCAGCGCAATGACTGAGGTGATCGAGAAAGAGACCGCGACAGCCCCTGGAATGAATAAGGTGTTGGATGCCGGCGCTGCGCCACATTGCTGTACCGACACACCATGAAGACTACTATTGGCCTTGGACTGTGGTTGAGAGTTCCTCACAGGTTTTCGTAGCTTGTACCGCGGCTGTCACCAGTATGAACTATCTTAGGAGATCGCGAGCGGCGGCATCGCGGCGAGGCCGGAAGAGCCTGTTTGCTGAGTGTGGGCCACAGGACACTGCGGGATTCGATTGAATGCTGATTTTTGGCTCGACGCGACTTTCTTGAAAAGCATTGCATCTCTTTTGCTACATGCTCTTCGCTCCAAAAGCGCGTCTCCTTGATATTTGGCTGCAAGTAGATCTCGGCAAGCCAACCTTGAGCTGGTGATCGATTTGCACAGGTGTTAAGTGCAGCCAAGGAAATGCGCGATGCCACAGCATGGTTTTTGTTGACAGCCTGTCTCGCAAGTTCTGTCATCTTTACCAGAGGCGCCAAGTTGGGACATGGCGTGGCGATAGGCTGCAGAGGGTCAGAGCGTGCATGAGGTCAATCAGGTTGCGAAAGTGTTGCGCACGACGCGTTCAAAAGATGTTTGACCCTTAGGGAAGCAGGATAGCAGAGGCAACCCAGCATAACCATGAGCATAAATTGCGTTTCGATTCGATATACCATACTCTAACGTTTGCGGCGACCTCCAAATCCCTAAATCACCGACTCGTCGTATGTGTCCAGCACCAAACCTGCCTAGAACACATGCGCTGGATTGAATTCGCCAGCTGGTGTCATGCGTAGTGCCAATTCTTGAGGATTGTTGGTCTGAGCAACTGCGCTGATCGAACAGCACGCAAAAACACAGCTCTAAGCTTAAACGATGTTGTTCTTTAGCTGCTTCATCCTAGTGAAACATTGGTCGTTGCAATCAGGCACCAAGGACCTTAGACAGAGATCCAACGAACTTAAGCTTATGGATGGAAAGAGCATGAGAGAAGAACTGGATCTCTTCTTCTGTCCTTGCTGCACGAGTGAGTGCCCAAGCTTTTCTCTCGGGCAGGAGACGACAACATCTCTGCAAGTTCTGTTCCGTACCCCTGTAATTCAACGATCTGTGATGGGCGGCTTGGCTGTTGAGAAAGAGTTCGAGACTTTGGAAAGCTGTCTGCTATGACAAGAATACCCTGCAAGGTATGTAGCCTATGGAGCTTGCAGTGCTGACCAGAAGTGCCCAGCTGTCCTCGTCATCCAGGCACGGCGTGCCGGATCCGTGCTCTTGAGCTCTCGGCATGGATTGAATAACTTCAGGACTGGACCGGCATGGACGACTATGAGATGGAGCGTGCACGTATGCTAGCGGATCTGGGCTATGTGGGATTTGCAGCAGACATCTATGGCCGCGGCACCCCTGTTGAAGATCGTGCCGNGGACTGGACCGGCATGGACGACTATGAGATGGAGCGTGCACGTATGCTAGCGGATCTGGGCTATGTGGGATTTGCAGCAGACATCTATGGCCGCGGCACCCCTGTTGAAGATCGTGCCGACTGGGCCGCAGCAGCTGGAAGGCACCGCGGCGATCCGACCCTTTACATGTCGAAGATCAACGCAGCTTTAGAGCAGGTGAAGTCGTACAGTTTCGTAGACACTTCCAAGATTGCGGTCATCGGATACTGCTTTGGCGGCACGGGGATTGTCAATATGGCTATCCTTGGAGTAGATGTGCTGGGAGTCGTGGGCTATCACTCCGGGATCCAGCCAAACCGCCGAGTCCTGCGAAGCGATAGCACAGTTCCTGTCCGTGCGAAAGTTCTTTTGCATTCTGGGGTCCAGGATGATCTAGCAACTGACATTGCCTTGTTGGAGCGGGAGTTCGAAGATGCAAACGCAACGTTCGAGATCGTGCGCTACGGCTCCGACGTGCTGCACACATTTACGAATTGGTACGCAAATGATCCCGGTGTTGCTGTGTACAACCAGCGAGCCGACGTGAGGTCTTGGGAGAGCACGAAGCTCTTCCTCTCGGAGATATTTGAAGGACNGCTGCACACATTTACGAATTGGTACGCAAATGATCCCGGTGTTGCTGTGTACAACCAGCGAGCCGACGTGAGGTCTTGGGAGAGCACGAAGCTCTTCCTCTCGGAGATATTTGAAGGACAGTGCAGCACAAACTGTGCGCCACAAACCGTTGTCTTGCGCTCTGTCGAACATCTGGAAGTGTGTGCAAGCCGTATCAGGACTCTCACCGCCTGTGCGGGCGCCGTCCCGGACAGTGGCCGGTCGTGAGAGCGAGGCCGGTTGGCCCATGGTAAGTCGCGAAGTGCACTAAATTACTGCACCAGCCAGGGACAAGCAATAGCGCAGATCAACAGCAGATTGGTAGAGTGTTAGAGGACGCATCGAAAACATGATGCAGAAACGCTGCCAAGGTCCTTCCATGAAGTGGAGAGAAGTCACCGCCGGCGCCTTCAAGCTGAATCTCTGTGACCGGAGCCGGAATTACACTCTGTCACTCGCGAACTGCAATAGCCGGTTTGCAGATTAAACCTCCACTCAGCGTGCAGGGCGCTGCGTTGAAGGATCATGCGATCCGAGTCAGTTCTCGAGACCGAATTCAATCTTCGTGTTTTCTCGTAGAGGGTCTGGCATTGGCCGCTGAAAAACAAGCGCCACTAGAACCCTGCGATTGAACAGGAGGTTTTCATTCCGGGCGACAAGATGTCTGGAGCATGACTTGAGTCGTGGAGGAACGAAAAAATCGGCTCCGCTGGGCCGTCGGGGCTGGGGTGAGCGAAACTGAGCCACAGCTGTCGGAGGCATCCCTCAAAGAGCCCGGTCGAGAGAAGCCCTCCTCTACGTCGCCTGTATCCCCGGCGCGGCAGGATGAACTGATTCAGAGCATTTAAATTTGGGATTGCATGGGACGCTTCGCACGCTAGTGATCAACTGACAGCGCTTGTGTGGCTTTGCTCGTTTGAATGTCCGTCATGATTTTCAGGATAGGTGCTTCCATGGGAATGGCCCGTGGCCACGTAGTTCTGAAGTTCAAGTGTCCCAGTCCTAGCGGCAGGATCTGAACTTAATCTGAACCTGCAAGGATCAAGAGTCCTACCTGGACACCCTTATTGCCGATTGCACTGACAAGTGCCAAGCTCAGTACGTGGCCCTGCAGAAGAGTCTCCACAGAAGCATCTTGTGGTTGTAGGCGACCTGATGTCGCGGCACCTGTCAAGTCCTTGGACTGCGACGACACACTGATCAAGCCAACAGTCACGGAGTGTGGTGTACCGAAGGCTGCACGAGACATGCCGAAGCGCCCGTCATCCCGTCCCACTCTTGGTTTGATGCTTGTCGCAGCCTCTTCTGAATAAGCAAGCGCTCACCTTTCCCAGGTGCTGACTCGCGTCCAAAAGGTAGCGATGGTGAGCGTCGACCCCGCAATGCAGAGGTGACATGTGTCGGGGAGTCTATTCGAATCGCAGTGCTACATCTGGCAGCTCTTTCCGGGTGCTGCGGACGATTAAATGCAGCAGCCATCGTTCTTCGGACAAGAGATCCTGCTTAGAATCAGGTATGTCTGTGTTGCATTCACTCAAGCAAACTACCATCTGCTGGCCATTCATCCGAAAGCGTGCCTCCGCAGGAGATGCCTCGGGAACGCCCAGAGGCTCTGCTCTGACAGCTTGAAGTCACTGCCAGCTGCCAGCACCGTGTAATGCTGGGTTGTCTTAAGTCTTAGCTCGCCTTGGAGGCTCCGAGTGGTGGCTCTGGCCTCAGCCGCAAGCGGAGAGCAGAGCGAGAGCCGCGAGGCGCTTTTTCTGCCCAGGTCCCTCTCCGGAGCGCGAGCGCCGCTCGAGGCCGGGCTGCCGGGCTGCTCGAAAGCTCTGCTGTTGCCGACGGCAACTCAGCGTGAATCCCTTTTTAGATCTAGCAGTTGAGCTTGTCGGCGGATCGTTTCATGCTTGAAGCGAATCGCAAGAGGATGACCATGTGCAACAGGCCAGGTCATCCCTTTGCAAAGGAGAGAAGAGCAGGGGAATGGCAAAGAAGGAATTGCAAGCAAGACTGGGGACGTGCCTTCAGCAGCCGTGCTCCTGCAGGCGAGGCGATGAGGGGGACCGGGAACGCCGCGAGAAGAAGGCGCGGGCTGTTGGCACTCGGACTGATTGGGGCTGTTGACTCTTGGGGTTCCGCACGCCGGATGTTGCAAAGCCGTTCTCTCGGCGCCGGTGGCAGGAGAAGAAAGAGCGCAGTGTTTGGATCCCAGCTCCGTCTGCTAGCAGCGTTTGCGGACAACTGCAGCCACTGTGATGAAGTTTGAGTCGTGGACCGCAGAGAGCCTGCTTGCCCGCGATGCTGCCTTTGGCTCACTTCATAGGCGTTCTGGGTGTCGCCACTTGTGCCATTCCTTGGTGCCGCGAGCTCTTCGACCCTTTGGCGCTGCAGGCCGGCTACTCAGGCCATTCGGTCGGGATATCATGTGCTGACGCTGCTAATGCCCTGCCAAGAGGGCTATGGCGATGCTCCTGTCGAGAGCCCTACGCTCGGGGCACTTGACCTCGTACTCCGCGTGCCTCACTTGGGTTGGCTTCAGTTCGTGATTGTCCCGAAAGTGTTCCAAAATCGTTGCCCAAGGGTTGGAAACTTCTCGCACTTCTCCTTGCGTCAGCGTTATACGCAGATGCTGAAGGCCCAGACCGTGCAGCCCTCAGTTATCAGATTAGTTATGTATCATTATCACGCTGGACAGAAGACGTCCTAAAATGGGCCGGCAGAACAAGATCTGCAGAAGCTCTTCTTCACAGGATCCCACGCTGGCGGACTTCTTCTTTGAGAACTACCTCCGCGCATTCTTCGCGGATCCGCCCTCCTACAACTACTGGCCAAAGGCCCAGCTTTTGCCGTCAGGCCACGAACGCTGCTGACACCTCTCTGCAAAGAGAGATTTGGTGGTTGACCCCCATGAGGTTCATCAGCATCGCGGCATTCGGCGCGTGCATCGGCATCCTGTCTCGCCAGCCCGAGGTCTCAGCAAAAAGTGCAGAGCTAGAGGAATCGTCCCTTGAGGCTGTCATGCAGCTTGCAACTTCCCTGGCCTCTGAGGATCTTCTTCAACCCGGATGTCCGATCCACAGCTTCAGGAAGAGGCTCCGAGATCTTATTCTCGTCTGTGTCCCTAGCCGAGGTGATGTTCCGCTATCAGGAGAAGCGAAAGCCTCTGCCCGACCGCCACAGGCACCAGGGCGCTTGCAATGCACTGAACACGCTGCAAACCTTTCGATCAACAGCATGACAGCAGAAGAACGAAGGATGTGAGCAGGGTAGCAGGTGCTAAAGGGGAATGCAACATAGTTTGTGCAGTCCAGGGTTTTTGATTCATGCAACGTGTGGCAACCTCACTCAGGGCACAGTGCATGGGCCTCGTAGCTCCTGCTTTGTCGGAACGGCGAAGGCAGTGGACCTATTCCCTGCCTTTCTTCAACCACCGCCTGCGCCACCCGTCTCAGAAGAGACTCATGCAGGCGGAGTAGAGGCTTTTCCGAAGATGCTTCACTCTTCGACCCTCCCTTCTTGGCACTAATCGGGGCGACGTATATCTAAGCCAGGACGCCTTGCCAAATCTTGCCGATCTGAGGCAACATGTGCTGCAAGTACAAGCCTGCGGCCAAGCCGAGTCTCAGTTTGACTGCCATGTTCGAGCTCATGATTTCAGGGCCTGCATGATTGACAACGAGCCGGACTGGGCCGACTATCACCCCCTGGGCTACCGCCCAAACCGGAAGCAGATCCACAGGAACGGCACAGCCTTGGAAGCTCACTTACGCCGTGAAGCGTGATCCCATGTTCAGTGTTGTTTTGTTCTTTGGAGAAATTGTTTCGAGATGTCACCTATTGGCTTGCACGTCGGACGATCATATCTTCGCCTAAGTCGGTCGAGGGGTTGATGTGTGCAATGCAATGTTGTCCAAGGAGACGCATCAGTGTATTTGGCGACGACTGGGTTTTAGAGCTCTTGTCTCGAAACGGACTTTCTCGATCAAACAGCCTAGCGGCATCTTCTGGTACTTGGGCTTTGATCAAGCCGTCGGCATGCACTCGTGGCGTAATTGACCGGTCGTTTTCACCGAACCTTGAGGAGAATTGTGCAGATTTACGGGGTAGTGTGGTAGCATCTGCTGCATTTGTCGGTCACGATTCCGCATGCGCTGCTTCACGGCGGCCTTGGTGAGATCTGAGTTTGCGCCTCCACCCGAATGCAATGCAGATTGTGGTTGCGTGGCTAGCAAATCCGAATCCCAAACCTGAAATGGAACTGTGGTTGAGAGCCCCAAAAAACCTGAAAATGAGGTCAGCTCCGTTGCCGTCGAAAGCTTTTCCAAATCCCCCCGTCAGAGCGGACACACGGGGGCACGGGAAGTGGAAAGTTTCTAAAGGGACTTTGAGGTAGGAAGCCTTTCACTTCCGACACTTTCGGGCTTTGGGCCTGCACGTGAGGAGCTTCCGGCACTGCAACAGCACATGGCAAGACTGTTTGGTCGGGAGCCCACAAACGCTCCGAGATGAAGGTGAGTCGGTGAGGTGCCGCTTCTGAGTGGCCCAGGCCAAAGGCCGCGACAGAGCGGGGGGTGCCTGGGTCGCCACAGCAAGAATCGATGTTGGATGTCATAGCAAAGAGAGGAACTCCGGGGGAGCCTGAAGTAGATATATAGCAAAACTGACAAGGGAGGTTTGGGGTGAAGGCCCTGCGAGTCTAACGACCAGGGGGAGAGTGAGAAGAAGGAGGTGTGGACCAAATATAGAGCGCGACTACTGCCCATTGACAAGCAGAGCCCCACTTTATTGATCAGGTATGGAGGCAGGAAGCAAGAGGGAACCAGCTTTAACACCACTTTCTTGCCAGGCGAGGCAAATTCTACAGGTGGCTTCGCACCCACTCACACCCTCCTATGAGGTAAGGAGGGTTGCTTTCACAAATCAGCTCTTCCTACTACGCTGTGGGAGGTCATGGAGCTAGTGGAGGCAGTGCATGCTCTTCGGAGCTCAGCTTGCCGGTAGCAGTCTCTTCGTTCGTGGGGGTTGTTGGGTACAGCAGGTCGTTGGGGGTTTGAAGAACGTCGAGGAGCAGCGTGACGGTTCGGCGGGGCATGAAGCCGGGGAACTTTCGGCGTGGGCGGATAGGGCAAGAGTGGCTGCGTGGTCGAATCTTGCTGAGAAAGAGTGTGTAGTCAACAGCACGCACGTCTGCTGTTTTGGCGAGGGAGGCAAGGGGGTGGTAAGTCACCTATGTTGATGGACCATTAATCCGAATGACGTACATGGCATTTGCCTCCAAACAGGCGCCCGTGGTTGTGGATCCTGACCATCCCTCGCTACACCATCGAGGACTTGAAAGGCTAGCGATGAAAAACTGACACCGTTGTTGTGATGCTACAGCCACAGGCAGTATGAAGCTAGGCTAAAATTCCGGAACTGACATTGTGGAGATGACTGAGCATGTGCCAGACTTGCGAGTGTGTTTGCGTGTGCGCGCTTTGTGGGCCCGTCTGGTGCTGGTGCTGTCGGAGGACCCCTTGTACACCTCCGTCACGCATGAGAACATGAACCGAATCTACGAGGAGCGCAGCTCCGACAGTATCCGACTGACACATTCGACGTGACTTGGGCCACAGGAGGTGGGCTACGTGAAGCCAGCCAAGACCGAGGAGGAATGAATGCTATGACTGCTATGAGTCTATGAGGCTATGAACGCTCCGAAGTCCGATAGGCCAGGCATGCAACTAAGCGAGGGTGCCCTGGTTATAAGGCTCGGTTTTACTCCGCTCTCTGAGTGCCGAGCACCTTGGTGAGGCAGCTCGACTTGATGCCTCGCTGCTCTGAGCTCTGAGTTGCACATGCAAAAAGCTCTCTCGACAGGGTCGTAGTCTAGATTCTTCACTTTACGCATCCTTGTTCGTTCTTGAAACTACAGGCACTGCATTGTCAAACATTGTGAGAATTCTAAGTCGTGTTACCTGTGCCAGTGCCCTGGCCATCAACCAGATGTGTCAAGTTTGTCATTCACTCTGAGACAGATGCTATTATTGTTCTGGTTTGGGCCTGGTCTTCCTGCAAGTCATCTGGCGCAGTTTTTGTCGTGTGATTCCGCTTGCAAAAAAGCCGTGATGCTGTGGTGCCCTTCGCCCTTCGCTTGGCCCTTTGCTTGCGAGTCCCCCAACGAGCGATTTCGAGCAATTCGCCCGCAGCTCGAGGCCCGGGAGCCTCGCGAATCCCGCGAGCCCCGGCCGCCGGAGGAAGCTCCGGAGGCGGCCGAAGATCTCGAAGACAACTTCCCCCCTTGTGCCATGTTACTATGCACCCTTTTCGCGTTTCCATGTCTTCACCTGATTGGACTGGCGTTGCAGGCGCCTGCACCATCGCCGCCACCTGCGGACAGGCTCTTCCTTTCGCGACCGGCTGCAGCTTTGAATTTCTTTGTTGCTGCGAATGACGAGGGCAGAGAGGAAGCCACGGCGACCTCACAAGGAGGCCCTGCAAGAGCTTTGCAAGGGAGGCTTTCCATGCTGTCTATATCTGCTAAATTATGTTAAGCTCCTAGTCACTAGTCAGCTGCAGGTTTATGCACGTTAAGCTTCTGCTGAGGCGTCGGAGGCGCTCGAAGCCAGCCCGCCGCAGGCACCGCTTATGGCCGCCGGTGAAGCGGAAAGACGCGCTCTTTTTGCAGGCACCACCGCCGGCGCGGCCGACCAATGGCCGCAAAGCCAGGGTCCCGGTGGCTACAGATTCTCTGACGAGCAATGGGCGCTGACGCAGGTGGAGGCGCCCCACGTCGAGGAGGACCGGGTTTTCAGACTTGGGGCTTGCATTGCTTTTCGGGCTCTTGACGGGACAGGGGAAGAAGACGAGCGTTTGGGGCTGAAGGAAGAAAAGATCCGATTCGAACACACTGCTCTAGATTCGAACGCTGATCAATGGTCAGACCGATTGCACCACTGCGGTGGCAGTGGCAAGGGTGAGATTTGGATTATCCGGACGATGTCCGAGTTTGAGTGTGAATTTGGCAGAAGTAGTCGTGGTAGCTGTGATGGTGTTGAAGAGGTAGTATGTCGGAGATGCATAGGTCACTTCTGACAGTTGGATGGACGGACCCCCACATCGAAGCCAGTGCCAACGAGTGCAGCCTCAAGAAAGCTGTCCGTTTACATTCATGCCTGTGACTCTGTACTGGCAAGGAAATTGAGGTTCACGCTCCAGCTCCACCTGCGCCAAAGCCTGCGGAGGAAGCAATCGGCGGTTTTGGGGTTGGCAGCCGGCCGTTCTTCGTTCCCCGGGCTGCTGCATAACACTAAGTTGGATAAAGCTCTGCAGCTTTCGTGTGAAGGATTACCTGCTTGTATGCTTCAAAAGGTGTTGAGATGTTTCAGCTGAAGTAGCAGACTGTCTGTTGCAGATTCTAAGCATTCGCATCTTATCTGCGTCTGCCAAGCTTGGCTCAAAGGGTTGCCAGGCCAAAGCCGTGCAATAGGCACTGGCTTCGTGAAGGCGAGCTTTCACTCCTTCCTTCTTTGTTGAATCCGCATTCTGGAATCGATTCTCAGGACACTTGGAGTGGCACTAGTTGCGTCATGAGTTCTCACAGCATCAGGAGGATGCCGGTGGTGTGAAGTGTTGTCTGCGTAGCCGCGTTGTCTCAGCCTGCTGCCATCAAGGATGTCGTTCCGTGAACTTCGGAACTTCTGCGAGATCATGAGATCACTAGGGTATCATCGGCTGGTCTCCATGGTAGCTTGGCAAAAATGTCGTGCGACGGGCTGAATCGGCTTGAGATGTGAAGTGATTGATGGTGCCTGACCGCGACTCATGCCTCAGGATAACTTCCGTCACTCGGCCTCCACTCATCACCAGCTTCTTCAGTTTTAGCTGCATCCAGTTTAGTTGTATCACTAGACATCTTCTGCGCAACTCCTCTGAGCCCCAGAAGCGCGACTCTGCTCAGTGCATGAGTATCTGTGAGCTGTCCACGAAGGAACTCCGAATTTCGAGCTTGTGGCCGACGTCCTGGACTGGCTTCTGCATCGATTCGAGCCTGGATGCGCTATTCCGGACGACATCAGTGCTTCGGCTGGCAGACCGGAAATTCACTGCGTTTCTTTGTGAGCATGTCGGATTCGGCTGTGATGACTCAGGCACCGAAGCGGACAGAGTCCTGTTCATCAAGTCGGTGGTTGAGCATCTTGATGTGAACTCTGCGGCTCTGGGCTGTCCCATCTTAAATCTGCATCTTTGACAAGGAAGGTGGTGCTGAAGACCGGCCTCAAACTCAACCCCAAAAAGCTGTACGGTGCCGATGGCTATGCCGTCAAGGCCACGGGCGGAGATCCGGCCGTTATCCGTCGATCTCCAGACCCGGATTTCCACAGCTCTGGCCTGGCAGGAACTGCTCCGCCTGGCACAGGTGTTGTACGAGGTCGGATCGGTTCTCGGTTGAGATTTTCTGCAATCTTGGAGTCTGACATGAGGCATGCTGCCTTAGTTTTTGTCAGGATTCTTCCTCTTCTAGCTCCCCCGACCCTACCTGCAGTATCGTTTTTGTCGATGATTGCTGATTTGATTGGCCTTGATATTCCGTCCGTGTCAAGATCTTCGGCCAATTTGACGGGGTCGTCCCTTGGGTATGTCGCCAGGCACAGAGATCTGTTTCGGAAGTGCCTGCAGAAGGTCGCGGCGAAGACTTCACCCTAAACTCGAAGTCGCCTGGCAAATGGCCGGGGCTGCCTGTGAATGCACATGTGCGAACATGCTAATGTGACCATGTTTGTGGATCTGCGACCCGGGCTGAGGTTAGCTGATCTGAAGAGCGACTCGCCCAAGCAAGCCTTGTGGCTCCGTGTTGGCAAGGCTCCGTCGTGTCGGCTAAGGCACCCGCTCACTGTGCTCGCAGATCGTGGAAAGTGGGGCGACTCTCTTTGAGCTGCTGCAGAAGGACTTCGACAGATGCTTGGAAATGGCTTGAAGGGCCTAAGAAGCAAGGGGCCTTCAAAGCGCGTGCAGACTGACCCGGCTTTGGTTGTCTGCAGGAGCAGGAGGTACGACAAGACCGAGAAAAAGCTTTGCATTTCTTGGAAGGTATGTCTCGCAATCTAGGCATCTCGGCCTTGCCAGAAGCATGAGCATTCCTAGCGGCCCTAGCCGCCCGCCCCAGTGTAAGCTGCGCCGGGCCTGAGGCAGCAACACTGAGAATGAGATGGTCGAGCGCGCCGCTCCCTGGTCGCAGAAGGCACTCTTAGCAGCTTCGCTGCTTCGCTGCGGCCATCTGCGGCCATCTGCGGCTTAGGTTTCGCAGCTTCTTGGCAGCCACGGACAGAACCTCGAGCAGCTGAAGCAGATGTCGGACGAACTCCAGCGAGATGAGAAGAGCCGGCATCCCAGCCGCCTTCGGAGCACAGCAGCAATGACTGCCTGGTATTTCCAGGTTTGGAGCAGAAAATCAAGAAGAAAAAGCAGGACGGGCCGGGTAGAATGGAGCATGATGGAGCTATGAAGAGGCGCTGTGAGATCACCCTTTCATGTCGCGAAGGAGTTGGAGCGCTGCCGAAAACGGCTAGGCTCCCTGGCTTCGGTGCGGCCCGCCTTTATGGACGAGCCAGGTGGCCGCAAGCAGCGAGAAGCAGAGGACATTAAGCATCATGAGATGTATCATGAGTCTCCTGAACTGGTGCTGCATGCAAGTGCAGCGTAGACAAGGTACGAGACGCTGGAACAAGAACTCGAGAGATATTACGAACAGTGCCCCGGCAAAGCTGGACATCTGCATTTCACCTGGATCTAAATGGCTTCATACAATGCCTGTGCTGGAAGGTACGTCGGGCGCTTTAGAAATCTCGACTATTTGGAGCATGCTGCTTGGATGGATGTTGTTAGCTGCATCAAAGCTGAGTCGAAGAGGTTCAGCAAATCTGCAGCCTGTGGCAGGAAATCGATATGCTGAACAAGGAGGCACGGACAGCTGTAGCCAGAAGACTCCGGGGGATTTTTGCATGACCAATGCCTTCCATGCATCACCTAGTTTGGCAGATGCCTTTCATGTCGTGGTGGGATCGTCAGGAACAGGAGCGAATGGAAGAGAACGACCGCGCACTGAAGCGTGTCTTGGCAGACTTGGCGGGAGGCAAGCCCGAGCTCCGGCCTTTCGGAGCTGCACCCTTGAAAGGTATGCAGAAGCGTCTTCGCGATGAGGAGTGGAGATTGCTCCGTGGAGAGGAGGACATGTGAAGACGCATTTCGGTCGCTGGTGCATGAAAGCTAGCCAGGTTCTGCAGCTTTCAGCTAAAGAGAGTTTGGTCCTCCTTGCAGCTGATGCTCGTTTCTAAGTGTACATGACTGCCGCAACATGGTGCAGGACGATAAGGGGAAAGCACGAAAGCCGAAGAAGATCCACGGTCAGAAGAGGCACGGTACCTCTTCCGGCACTAGACACTGGTCGATTTTGCAGCTGCAGTTGAAAGGTGGATGCCTCCGTCAGCAGTGGATGCTGTGGACGGCTCCATGGAAGCCGGGGATGACGAGGCTCTGTGGACTGAGAAACCTGTGCCAACACGGTGCTCTGGGCGCTGGATCTCGTCCAGGAGTCATCTGAAGGCTCCAACAGTGACAGTGACCCGCCAATAAGTGTGGGTGGTGGCTCGGCTGAACTCTGCACGGCGGTTTCGATGCAGCGGATCTGTCATCCAAGTGCAAAGGCTCGGAGGACTCCGGAGGATTGGGCCCAGGGCCGCGTGGTGGTGTCCTCGGACCTGAGCGGGAACGCGCCCTGGCGCAAGACTGGAGCGGACTGATTGTGGAGATACTTGTATGTACTCGTAGCTTCTCTGATGGGACCGGGCAGGACGTTACTATGGCCTGCTCACAAACAGGTGCTGTATCGCCTCCTGACGGCTCGGTGCTCATCGGCGGCGGAAACAGCGTGCCGGCGAAGCTGCATAAAGCCTTCACTAATCAAGATAGATCTGAACTTGTCATGATGCAAGGCATCTGCCTGTTTTCAGGTACTAGACGCAAAAGATCGTTCGTTCTGAGAGCAGTGCTGGTTCGTTGAAGCAGATAAGAGTGAGCCTAATCGTTCTTCGAGGTCCGATGATGACATACTGAATGAGTCCGACGAGGAGGAGCTGTCAGACGAGGCTGCCCAACGAAGGGCTCGAGCCAGGCATCCACTTTTGGTGACTTCCGTGATCTAAGGACATAGGAGGATCTGGACGGCACCCTCAGCCAGGAAGTGACTTTGACTTCTGAATGCTGCTTGGACATATGTGCAGATGTGCAGTAGCAGCTCAAGCATGTCCTTTCTGGCTCGACCTCTGCAGATCCGCAGAAGGGTTTGGACCGCGCCGTATCTTCTTTGTATCGTTTCACCCAGGCCGCAATTCAATTCTGCAGCTTCCCTCCGGTAGCAAGTTATTGCTGTACGGCAGATCTCCGTTAAAGTCTAAAGTCAGCCTTGCTTTCTGACAGTCAGGGAGGTTTGAACGCAGCATTGGAATCCACAGAAAGGTCGCGAGCCGAAGGCCATCGAATCTTTGCAAGCACCAGAGAGCTATGTAGTCAGTTTGCTCCGGACTGCGTGGCCATCCTGGGCCATGTATGTCCAATGCATGTCTTACATTCATCGTGCCTCGCGAAAACCCAATTCTGCGGCAGTCTTGGGGAGTTCCAGTGGTGATGGAATGATCAGTCCCAGCTACTGGGCATCTCCAGGAAGAAGTGGATGATGATATTGAGTACGACGAAGATTTCGAGGAAGCGGATGACGAGGACGGTCGCGTGCAAGTTTTTTCTGAAACTTTCACGTCGTAAATTGTACCCCACTCTCTGAGGAGGAGTATATCCCCCAGATTAAATCCTCGTCGCCGTCTCCCCCGAGCCAATCGCCAGATGGGCGGCTTGGATGCAGCCTTTGCTGTTTCAGAAGTGAGTTGAACCGTGTCCCTCCAAGGACACCCAACAAGGCGCAGCATCTCGCGCTCCGCTCGCCTTGAGCCTCAGCCCAGGTTTTGCGGTGATCTGTCAGGTCACTTTCCGACCGATGTCCTCGCAGTCTCTTCGTGCACCGACACCTCCGCTGGGGAAGGTGCTATCTGCAGAGCTGCACCTTTCTTCCTGGCACTTGAACTGGGGTGCAACCTGAGTGGCAGGAGTCGCCAGTCTCAGCGTCAGCCATTAAGAAGGTGGCGTCCATCTCACGGGCAGATCCACACACGAGGCCCTTGTGAAGGGAAGCAGAGAAGCATGCCTCAGGCAACGCAGAGCGAAAATGAGAGGATGGCGAGGACGGGACAGTTCTCTCACGTTCTTGAGATAGCTTGATGGGGATTCTTCTTGAGTAAGGAAGTCACCGATGCCGACTTCGCCGGACATGGGCAGGCCGGGGCGCTTCGGCGCTTGCCGTGGAGACTTCCCTGCGCCGCTCTTTGCTCCAGGAAGCGGGGAGGGGGACTCATGGCCGAGTACGAGTCGACCATGCCCAAGTTCAACCTGGCTGGCAGCAACCTGGCTCTCCCGATCTCTCCCGCGACGACAAGCGACAGAAGCGACGGCTCCAAGAGCCAAGGCGCCTCGCCTGCGCAGCGTGCGGCGCTTGCAAGGTGCGGAAGCATTCTTCGATCAGTATAGAAGCCAAAGCAGAGGGTCACCTTCAGGCTTCGTGACCTGCGAGACTTGCAAATCCCGAGCAAGCGTCAGCCCCAGCACAGCGGCGCGAGCTGGAATCAGGAATTGCTTAGTGCAGCATAACTCGTCAACGACATCAAGTAGCTGGCGATCCCTCTGATTGCCTTCCATTTCGTCTCGAAGTCCTGTTCAGTTCATCCATCGCATGTCCACAAGTGGCCAACAGAAGCCAATACATATGTGTACAAGAACTATTTGGCGGCCTTCTTTGTCCTGAACTCTCTCTCTAGGACAAGGTAGAAACGAGCTCAAAGGTTGTGCTGCTGTGCTTGACTGACCCCAACTCCCGTGCCGCACTGGCCACAGCTTAGCCGAAGCGGAATCTTGTTTGAAGCCCAGGGTGGCAGCCCTTGACTGAAAGCATGTACTCATATGAAGGCGGTGCCACGTCCATCGAAGTGTACCTTGCCTGCGAATCTAAGGCTGGGCATCGAGGTTGGAAACCTTTTCCAGCAGAAGCCACAGCAGGCTGGTTGTAGAACTGAAGCACTTTGTTTCAGTCTATGTCTATAACTCGGGCGAGGGCGAAAGCAAAATGAGTTTGCTGCTTGGCTCCCGTGAGGACATCCAGCTCTTTCTTGCCGGCAAGTCCCTGAAGTATTGCGACCGCCCAAGGGATTTGGCCACCTGGTGGTGTCAACACAAACAGCGGTTGTGCTCACGTCACCGAGGCAAGCTCAAGACGACCAGCTGCCAAACAGGTCGAGTCCTTCACCAGAAAGTACGTTGAATATGATTCGGCATGCTCGCATCGGGATCGGGGCAAGGAAGGGGAGGCAGAGGAGTAGCAGCAGGAGGAGGCGGAAGATCAGGATGGAAGGAGAAGGGGAGGGTTTAAGCACCAGAGAGGGAAGCTTAGACATTGCATTCAGGCGATGATGATGTGGAAGTGGGAGTCAACACGGATGAGGTTTGGACGGACGACAAGGAGCTCCGGGCATGCGCATGGCCCAGGTGGTTCAAGGCTACAAAGGGGCTGCACGATACATGCAGACGCACGCCTTCGCAGAATTTATGAGCCTTGCAATCATTCCGGTCGTGCAAGGAGATGCAGTTCCCAACCTTGACAAGCGGCCAAACAGCCAAGCTCATGGCTTAGAATTGAGTAGAATGCAGGTTTAAACGGTTTGCAGAAAGTGCCGAATCTCGACCATTGCTGCAGCTACCGGTATCGGCTTGGACATAATGCAGGCAAGAGGTGGCAATGGTAAAGTCATATGTCATGCTGACGTAGCTACGATCCTCTTAGCTACGATCCTCTTTAAGGTCAACTGGGGCAGAGGCACAGCTTCTTCCTTTCCTCAGGCGCTCGGTTTGAAACTCGACGAAGGAATCGACGTTTCCGATCTAATCAACCATCGTTGTATTGTTGGATGGATATCAGTCATGGCTATGGTTTGCAGAGAAGGCGAGTGCTACCCCTTTTCGAAGCATCCATCGTGGAGGGCAACCGTGGAGCCCCTAGCTACATCTTCCTTCCTGCAAGATTTTACGTCTGAGCAGCTACAGGCCGTGCTGGTGTTGTTGCGCCACCGCCCGCGGATGAGCAGTTGGGCCAAACTCTGGTCCGGGCACCCGGAGATGTCCAGAGAATCCCTGCGGCCTGCGGCCTGCACGTCTGCTCTCAGGTGCGGTGCACGCTCCCAGAAAGTTTCGTTTCCACGTTCATAGGCCTTTCTGCCGTGCTGTGTGCTCCATAGGCAGCAAGCTATACAGGGCCAATTCTCCCCGTCGCCAGCGATGCAGGTGCTTGGCCCTCGGTCGTAGATGTGTCCATCGTGGAGAAGTGGTCCACTGGCTCCAGGGAGCAGCTGTCGATGCCACGGCCCGGCATGTGGCTCTTTCAGGTACGGGGCAGACCACGCCTTGGCACTGTACGGCTGGGAAGAGGCGCCGGCTGGTGGCTGCAGAGAGTAGAGACAGTAGAGAGCGAGAGGTTTTCTTGGGAAGTGTAAAGACACGCGGACGCGGGTCGGAGACTCGGAGGTGGTTCGGCCTCCGCCCAGCGAGATCCTGGGCTTGGCCAACTTCATGAGGCCCATCCGGAGCCTGGCCCGGGCCCCGAGCATTGCGGAGCATTGCGGAGCTCACTGCTACGAAGGGTTTTGGTGGGTTCTTAAAATCTCGGGTTCCTCTGCGAGGTGGGTCTTCATCCGATTGTGCTCGGTGGCTCTGGAGGTGTGCCAGTGCTGCCTCAGCCCAATCCGTTGATTGGTTACCTTCCTGCAGCACAGCGATTTTGCAGGTGCTTCTACCCGCCCTGCGCGGTGTCTGTATGCTTTTTGTCGCTCCGCGGCACAAGCAGCGTGCTATACGTCTCCATCCGATGCATCTAACGATGCATTCTGAAATGCATTGCCGATGACAGGTCGCTTGAGCTCCCTGACGGTAGTGAACGGGAGGTCATTGAGCTAAGATGCGACTATAGCCGGTCAAGCTCAGGAGCCTCGATGCACTGAGGTCTCACCTCATAGTGGCAGGCTCGGAGACAGGCTCTCTCCTGGTTTTGACCTCATGCGCATTGAAATTCTGCTGCATTGACAGTGCTGATCCGGTGTGCTTCCACTCATTTCTCGCTTCTCAGGTCTATGATCTGCGGGCGAGAGCGAGAAGTCCTGCAGACTTGCAGGGAGAAAGTGAAGGCAGATTCTGTATGACAGTGCAGGAGACATCTCCAGTCACCAGCTCAGTCATAGAGTGCGCAGGCCCCCCTCCGAATCCTGATGCTGACATCGCTCACTTCGAGGCAGTGGTGTGCTGTGCTGTGAGGCTGTTGCCGGCAGCGGGCTAGTCAACAAGAGCTCTCACGCCTGCAGGGTCCGGTCTGGCTCCCGTCGGCGTTCTCGACGGACGTCTACGTCAATCTGGCGGACTTGAATCCTTGACTGTGGCACTTGTGGGGTTTTCTGTTTACAACGGAACTGCCATGCTAGGCATTGGGGCCAACTCAGCGAGAGTGCGGGGCTGAAGAAGCCAAGCAGAAGATACTGTTGAACTCGAGGCAGCTAATGAGTCATGAGAGCTTCTCACATGTCTACCCAGCATGGAGTCTTCTGTTCTGATCATTTGGGAAGGAGGTTGGCATCACGGCATGTTGGGTTGCGAGGTCTGACATTGGCGAGCAAAATGGCATCCTGCCTGTGCCTTGAGAGAGCCTTTGCAAACCAAGCCCGTGGACCAGGACGGAAGTTTCGCACCAAGGTCCGAGCCTTTTGGCTTTGACGGAGCCCCTGCCCCAGAAAAATGCCAGACGAGTATTCGGAAGCTTTGAAGCTTTGCTCTCCTTCTGCCTAAGGATTCGTCCGGAGTGCACGAGGCAGAGGCGGTGCTCGTGGGGATTTCCAGGGTGTCAGGACCATACGGAAATTCGACCTGTCCTGTGCAGATTTGCTGCGTGCGCAGCTCGGACATGGCTGCCGGAGATGCGCTCGTCTTTGCCGGGTGCTTGGCTGTTGTTGATTGTGCACGGCACGGGCGAGAACCCGCTCTTTCGAGCCGTTTGAGATCCGTCTAGCCGCAGCGGCTTCTCCACTTCTGAAGAGGGTGGAGGGCCATCGTTGGACGACGTGCTGCCATGGACGTGGGCACGAAGGTGTCGCGAATCCCAAGGCAGGGCACGACATGTAAGGTCAGCGCACTAGCTTGCAGACTTCAAAGCACTGGGACTGCCGGACTCTGGAACAAGGAAAAGGGAGCGGCCAAGGAAGCCAGCGCTGTCCTGGCACTTGCTTCACGACACTGGAAGATTGGGGATCTCAACCGAGCACTTCGTGCAGCTCGGCATGAGTTTTTTGAAGGTTCTCTGATGTGAAAGGGTTTGCAACAAAGCACGCAGATGTGCAGTGCAGGCATATAAGCTTCGATCAGCCTGGGAGGCTGCCTCCCTGCAACTTGGACGCGGATTGCAGTGTCGAAGTCGACTCTAAGCAGGAAGCCATCACCGGATGACTGAGTCCGTTGACGCCTAGGCTTCTAACAACGTCTGGTCATACGAGTCTTCAGGGAAATGTTGTCTCGTGCCTGGGATCGAATATTGGCAAAAGCAGTCAATATCCACTAAATCCACTCTAGACTGCAGGCGATTGTGCGACACAGGTACACAATGTTGGCGAGTGCGAGTATGCGCAAAACTTGGGAATGGGCAATCGGCATCTTTGCAGATGTGTTGCTTGGAAAAACTGAGAGGGGAAGATGTCGTTCCATGTCCGACTTGCCAGCTCTGACCACCTGAAATCATTGCTGCCTTATGGGGCTTTGGGGCTCTGGGGAAGTGAGTGTGAGATGCGCCGAGGGCTCGCAAGGACGTGATCTTGGACAAGGCAGTGGCATGTAGAGGCTTGACGTTGCAGTGTTGCTGGAGACGCAACCCAGGTAGCGGAACTCGCTCTTTTCACTGGCTTCGCCGCCTTGGGCAAGTGGGTAGCTGCACTTTCCTCGTTTGCAGACTTGCAGGATTGTTGTTGAAAGATGGCCGCGTCATTGAGATGCATGTAGGCTGCTTGTCTCCAGCAGGTTCAGCAGACGGAAGTGGACCAGCAGATGGCCAGCTCTGCAATGACTTCTTGTGCCGGGCGTGACACATGGACCTCTGCGATTGTACAACCCCAAGATGAACTGGTCAACAAAACAACTGCTGTCCTTGTTCTCGGCTTGCTATGCTCACTGGAAGCACCAGGCTTTGAGTTGCGAACTTCAGATGCTTTCTGTAGAGACTGACACAGCTTCTTGGTGGCAAGTACTGTGGCTGGTGGGCTTGCAGAGCTGGTAGCTGTGTGGAACAAAGCAGTTACAAGGATTGCAATTTGGACAAAGTCGTGTTTGCCAGAATCAGTGTTGCCCAGGCTGTCGTCAATGCTGCAATGAGCGCAGTGAGCGGTGCCGGTGGCTGGACATTGGCGCTGTCAATTCTGGAGGACAGCTCGTCCACAGAGGCTTAACGTCTTCGTCTCAAGTTTGCTTCGACTGCTACACAGGATGTGACCACACGGCAATCGATTGACGTGATATCGATAAATGCCGCGCTCAGCCCCCCTGGCTTGAGGGACAGAGTAGTGTTCGCAGGTTCTGTGATCTAATGGCTTTCAACTTGTTGATCGCCATTGACCTTGCCAGGTGCTTGCGAGCGATCTGGGCAGTGGCAGCCCGCCATGTCCCTCTTGGAAGGATGCTTGCAGTCGGTACCAGACATCATATCTTACGGTACAGCGGTCAGTGCCTGCGAGAAGGAAGGTCGGTGGGAAGAGGCTGTGTACCTTCTTTCTCGCCTGCCAGAGGTCAGGATTGCCGGTGATTTATCTTTCTACAATGCCGTTATATCTGCGTCCGAGAAAGGCAGTCGTTGGCAGATGGCTCTTCGACTGTTGCCCATGATCTCAGTCCTTCGGCTGGAAGCTGACGTGGTCAGCTACAGCAGTGCTATTAGTGCTTGCCAGAAATGCGAGGAATGGCGAGTAGCGCTCTTGCTGCTCTCTGAGATGAAGATGATCCATGTCAAGGTCGACACAATCGCTTGCAATGCCGCAATCTCTGCAAGCAGATCAAGCAGCTGGCTGGAAGCCCTCGGGCTCCTGAACACCATGCGGTTCTGCGCCATGAGAAGCACAATTACCACCTTCGGTTCAATCATAAGCTGTTTTGAGAGCATTGGAAGATGGCAGCTGGCTCTGCAAATGCTGCGGATTAGCGAGACGCAGGGCCTGCGCTTGCAAGATATCACCTGCAATGCAGCCATCGGGGCGTGCGAGAAGGGAGTAAGAAGGGTCAGCCAGCACGAGTCGAAAAAGGATATTTACTGACCGCCTTGAGCACAGGGAGGGTCTCTGAAAGAGTGTCGCATATGCGGAATCCGAGGCTTTGGACATCACCGGGACGGTCAGCTTTTGGCGGGTGCTAGAACTGGCTTCGGTGGGTACTGACCCTGGCCTCCCTGGACCTGAGGGGACGCTTGCGTACTTCGTGCCCAAGAGCTGAGGTGTCAAGCTTGCCTTGCAAGGCAGCCTCGCCCTCGCGCGAGGCCACGCGACTGACTAGCACTGATGCCTTCTGCCAGATTCGTTCCGACGCTCTGCACGCTTCCCTTGCAAGACGGAATTTGCTTTTGCTTCCTTCTTGTTGCTTTGCCGACTTATCATCTTCGGCCCAAGTTAGGATTTGCTTTGCGACTGTGTGGCAGGCCCGCACTCTCACGTGCTTGCCGACTTCCTCGGTGCCTCGTATCTTTGCATCCATCCACAGCAACAGGCCTGGCTTTCGCTGACGGATTGATGTGAGCCGCTTCGCCTCACTAGTCAAGCATTCACTCCCAGGGTCAGTTCGTAGCGCTATCCACAGCTGGAATCCGGCAAGCCAACAGTCTGGCCAGCATGTTTGTCACGAATCCTTCGCTGATTCGCGCGAGCCAGCGTTGTGGCCAGGGCAACGCTCTCTTACCTCGAACGTGGCGGATGGCCCCAGGACCGAGCAAGCAGAGACAAAGCGGTGTGCTTCTCACGGTCACGAATTGTCACGAAGGAACTTGGAGCTGTTGAGACACGCCGAGGAGGCCTGATGGCCAAATGTTGGCTCTTCATGAGTACAGCGTGTGAGTGCCAGGAAGAAGGCCTCCTCCTTCCGAGTGACTCCTTCGCATCCCAGCCTTGTAGTGGAGGGCTTACTGCCGTTGCATGTGGCACAGACTCTTTTTTGTTCAGGCTGCTGCTGCAGTTGCGGCTGCCCAAACAAGTCAAGCAGCACTTGAGGTGGTGCCTTCAATCCCTTTTTTCCTGGGCTGCTATTAGTGGCATTCGCCGAAGGCGCAGCATGCACGTTCGGACTTTTTGCACGTGTCACAGGGAGGTTCAAGTGTGCATCTGTGTTTGCATGTTCGTTCGTTGTTTGTTTGGGTTGTTTCTTTGTACATTCGCGCGTTTTTGTTGTAGTTGCACGATGTTGTACTATTACTATTGTTATGCTTCTTGGCAACTCATGTCCAGTTCGGTGGAAGCACGAAGTGGCAGTGATGGTTTCTTCGTTTGCTGAAGACATGGCAAGGCGATCTTGCCCTCTTTGACTGCTCCCTATGTGTGCCCGTGACGCACTGGGCAAGTGCTGTTGGCAAGGCAGGTCACGAAGAAGTCCAGCAATGGCAGTGCTCTTGATCGTAGTGTTTCGTCGTCTGCACTCACACGAGCCCTGATGAGCCCTGAGCAGGCCACCGGCGCAACAATCTCAGTTGCATGGTCTACCCGGAGGCAGGTCTCGTTGGAGCAGCTGAAGGTCAGTAATGTTTGTCAACCCGCCTCGGAGAAGGCCATGTGTATTCTTCGTGAAGTGTGGTGACATGCTGGATGTCTGACGCTCGTATCCGGTACTGCGGTACGCTGGAGACGCATGCTCCGTGAGCTGCGGTGTAGACTGGTTTCTTCTGTCTTCGTGCATGGTCGTTTTAGTCCAACGAGATTGCACCTGCATCAATGCTAGAGGTGTGGGACCTTGCGGAGAGGACCCATGTCCCAGTGCACAGCACCACTCTGGAAGGCATCTAGAGTCTAGAGCAGTCTGCGGTTTTCAAACTGCCCTGCAGCCTTGATTGCGTGCCAGCCGCCAGCCTATGGGAATGCTGCCATATGCTGCAACACTGGCTCAGGACGCATGTCCGATATGTTGAGCTTACATCGTGTGGCCCTTTACCAGTGTTTATGGGATTTAGTTCAATACGCAGTGTCTCAGCGTGGTGCCAACAGCTGACGAACGTTGTAATCGTCTTAATCATACCTCCAGCGTTGATGCTGCATGCAGTGGCACTGTCGGGCAGTGTCCTGGCGTCCTGGGATCATGAAGCACTATGCGAGCTGATTCCAGAAGGTGTCGCGGCTGCATGTTGGTATGATGGTAGGGAGTCAGTCAGACGAGGATGCTTTAAATGCTGGACGGAGGAGAACACCTGGACGAGGCTATCAAAAAGCAGTTGCAGCCACTGACTCTTGGCTGTCGATGGCCCCAAGGGGCCGGTCGCGAGTCGTGTCAGATTGACTTTGGCTTCGGACTAAGGGTTGGCGCGTCGCCTTTCCAGCAGCGCCTCTACCTTCGTGGTGAGGAGGCCGGGAGGGAAAGGCTGCAGTGGTTTGCATTTCAGCACTTCGGATGCAGCTATGGCAGGTTCTTGATGTTGTACGAACCTCGTCGAACCTGCCGCCGGAGGAGGCCTATCGAGTGTTGCGAGAAGTCACATGTGATAAGATTGAGCTGCGACAGCACATGCCAGGAGCTACAAGTGGTTGTTTTGCCACTGAGATACGATGCCGTTGCGGACCTTCGTTTGCAGTCCGCTGCAGGTTTGGCATAATTGGAGAGTCTCCAGCGGCAGTGAGACATCAGAGTCGTTTGTTTGCCTGAAGGTGACCTTGCAAAGATCAAGCAGTTACTGCGCGAACCCCAAGCTCCGGATCCTCTGGCGCGGCCTGGCTTGCAGAAGACGACGCCTGCCGTCCCGCAAGTCGTTGCTTTGAGGCCATGTGAATTTACACCGCTGCAGCTCGCCTCGCGGTATGGCCACCTGGAGGTGAAGCATAATTCAGTATTTCAGGGCTGTCATGTGAAGGGCTCTGTGTGCGGGTATAGATCCTGCGGGAGCAGGTGGTTCGAGCACTTCTGGCTGCGGGCGCCGACAAAGATCGACAAGGAATCTCCTGAAGCGCTCTCATCCAAGCTGGGCAATCGGCAAAGTTGTCTATGTTGCTACTGCTGGCAGATCATGCATTCCAAATATGGGTCGCAGCTGAAGGGATGTGTGAGTGCCAGCTTGTGTCTTCCAGGACTGGCCGAAAGCACACCCTTGTTGGAGGCGGTGGACCACCAGCACTTGCACGTTGCTGGCCTCATGCTACGTACACCCTGCCACAAGGGTCTAAGCTAACACAAACCGCTGCAGTGGAGGACTGAGTGTTCGTATCGGCCGAGCATGCTTCAGGGAGCGAGGGCAAACTTTCGCGGGGTTTGGCAGAGGAAACGGCTTTGGAGGGCCTTGCGAACGCTGAGGTCGCTCGTCACCTCCTCCGCCTTCGCGCGGACATCGGCAAGGCCGGCCTCGGCGGGACGACGCCGTTGCTCGTGGCCGTCGAGCGGGGGGATCTCCAGGCGGCAAAGTTGTTAGTGGAGAGTGGGGCCGACACAGAGCAGCCAGATGCAAGCGGCCTGACACCACTGCATGCCGCCTGTGGACACCTGGATATGGTCAAGTTCTTGCTTGTCATGAGGGCGAATCAGAATGTGCAGGACACGAATGGAAAGACGCCCCTACGTATCGCTGCTGGAATTGGCCATGCAGACGTGGTGGAGTGCCTTGTGCTGTCCGGTGCTGACAAGGACATGGCTGATGCTCTGCTGGTTTCGCCCCTGTGGGCCGCTGCCCGCAATGGGAGAAACGATGTAGTCCAACACCTGCTTGATGCCGGTGCTGACCAGAACCAGGCTGATATCGATGGTGAGACGCCGTTGAGGGCTGCAGCTGAGCACGGTCACCTCGAAGTAGTTCTGCGTCTGCTGAGAGGACATGCGGATGTAAACAAACAGGACATTGATGGGAGGACTCCTTTGCTGGCCGCTGCTCATGCCGGGAAGTTGGAGGTGGTTGAGATTTTGCTCCAATGGCATGCCATCGTGGATTGTACTGATTCAGAAGGTCAGACGCCCTTGCTGGCGGCTTCCGAGCATGGCTTCGTGGATGTTTGTCGGAGTCTGCTGGACAAGCATGCCGATGTAAATCACTGCCGGGCGGATGGCACGACGCCTTGCAAGCTGGCTGCACAGCGGGGGGAATTGGAGGTCCTGCGGCTCCTCCACGTCGCAGGCAAGCAGAATGCACGCTGCGACGTGCGTTTTCCCGCGTGTTTGTCTGTTGTTTGTTCGTTTACGCCTCTTGGCTTCCGCCCGTCTCCGCCTTTGGGAGGCGCTGCCCTTGACGACGACTCGGATCCTTGGGGCGTCACGCCGCTCTGGGCCGCGGCCAGCAGCGGCAAGCTCCACGCACCTCGGCTCACTTCGGTGCACCTGTGTGCCGCTGTACCTCGTGCAGCGTGTGTGCAGAGCTTCGGGCGCTGGAGGTCGTTCAGTACTTGCTGGAGCAGCGTGCTGATGCAGCCAAAGTGTGCAGAGGTGCTAAAGCTGTGTCCGCGAGTTCAGTTGCGCTGACTGCACTTGCACAAAGTGCCTTTACTGTGCTGCTATTCGTCTGTGGAGGCGGGCAGACCTGCCTGCAAGCCGCCTCCCAGCGCTGCCATTCGCAGGTGGCGGCGAGCGCCACATTTGGACGTACCTTATTTCAGCTGCAACATCTGTTCTGGTCAGGTGGTTTCGCTGCTGACACCCTTGGACCACCAGAGCAAGCGCCGCAAAGTCGGCGAGTAGCAAAGATGTGTTTGCACCGAAAGACCTGCGGCAACTTCACTAAGTGAATGCCCTTGTATCACCCATGCAACGATGTGATGTGTGGAAAAGACAAGTCATGAAGCGATTTTAAGCACATCCGTGCTGTTGCAAGGAGGAAGTCTCTTGCCGCATCTTGCCGCAATGCATGTGCCTTCTCAATGCCAGATGGCGGCCCTCCGCGTCCTCCCTCGGCTGTGCCAAGCTGCTGCGAACTCTTCGTGAGCTTGGGCCTCGTATGACCGCTCAGACTGTGACTGGACAACAGAAGGTGTCGGGGAACTTTGTGTCGAGTCAACGCGACGTTGCAGAGAGGCACTGATGGTCGACCCGTGGTTTCGATCGGAAGCCGCGGCCTTTGCAAAATACCGAACTAGAGATTCAACCTGACAGTGCTGAGTGTTCAGAACGTATGCACTCGTTTGTGTGCTGTGGGCGGCTGCGGCTGTGGCGATGCCTCAAGGGAGAGCGCTCTCTCGTCTCAGAAACTCTGCATCCATTCTGCATCTCGCAGTTCTGTTGGAAGGCAAGCCTAGGCCTAGGACCTGGAAGCCCTGCCACAATGTTCGAGCTCTCTCTTTAGAGCCATGGCCCTTACGCTGTCCATCGGACTTCTCAGTGGCCGAACTACCCAGGAAGGGCCCTCGGAACTGCAACATCCCTGTCACAATGCTATCGATCATCTTTAGGTTCATGTCGTGTACGTCTGACATGCGGTAGGTTTCTGTGGACTCCGATGTCTCGGGCGCCGAGCTGCAGCGTCGTGCAGAGGTAGGCATTGTTCCAGCTCTTGCAAAGGTTTCGTCGCAAAAGCAGTCTTCCCTGCCCACAGACAGGCCACACTGCGGACGGAGTTGGCCGGCTTGGCGACTTCGTTTGATTTAGCATTGCTTGAGTGTCTGGCGTGCTGATTCTGCTGGCCACAGGTCACCGCTGCAGGAAAGACCTTGCTGCTTGGAGAAGCATAGGGCGCAGGGCGGGAGGAGACAGCTCAACTCCCCGAGTCTCAGGACCGGGTCTGAGACTCTCAGACAGGCCGGTATCCGTGATGGCGATGCACTCAGTGCAGTCGCAGGACAGCTGGTGTTTGCACATGAGAGAAGAGGTTCTTCACATATTCATAGCTTCACGGCCGTGGCAGGAAATGCCCCTGACAGCGTGCCCAGCGCGAGATTCATGTCGGCCTTTGTTTCGGGACTTAACCGGAAATTTCAATGCCCCTTCTACTTGCTGCAGGATTTGCGCAGATACTTCTATGTCTCAGGCTCTGATTCGTGGCGATGGAAGCGTGGCTGCCTGGGGCGACAGGGCATGCGGAGGCTGGCTGTTAGGCCCGACACGAGCTCAGCATGAGCTTTCGGCCACTTTGCAGGTGACTGCAGCCCAGTCTCAGACGAACTCTTCGCCGTGACGCAAATCCAGGCAGCGGAGTGGCTTTGGACTCGACATGCTTCCAGCTGCCACAAACGCCAGACCTCGTCCTCTGTGTTTGCAGCCTTGCGCCGCGATGGTGGGGTGGTTTCCTGGGGTAATCCGAGGACGCTGTGCTTTCAGGTCTAAGTTCACTTGCACCCTTGTTTTGGGATTAATCCATCACATCTTTCTTTGGCGTCACTTGCGCATTTTTGCAGATTTCGGCCTCAAAAAAGCCTCGCACGGAGTTCGAGGGTGTAGGGTTTTGGGGTGTATGTGGGTCAGGATCTGTGACTCAGGGGGTTAAGGGTTGAGGGCAGTTTAGGGTTTAGGGGCACGCGTTTCGGGGCACGGCGGGATCAGAAGCAGAGGGGGCTTACGGCTTGAAGCGGATTTAAGTCTTTAGTCGAGGGCGCTCTGGGTTGGAGGGTTTTAAGGTTTAGGGGTTCAGGGTGTTGGGTTCATAGTTCCGGATGTAAAGAATTTTCAAGGTTTTATGGGTGGTTTACAGGGCGTTTGGGGTTTAGGGAAGTTTAGGGTTTACGCTTAAGGATTGTGTTCGGTGTTTAGGGATTTTTTGGGTTTTGGGTTTAAGGAGCTTAGGGTTAAGGGGCATGCCAAACAACGGCACGCTCCGTGAGCGTGCAGTAGTCTTCCGACCATCCCCACGCCAAGACCCCTCACTTGCAACTCCAGAGGTTTTGAGGCATTTTAAGTTTCTCTGGGTGCTTTCTCGTCGGCCGAAAGGTTTTTGCAAGACCATGCTACACAGTGCATCTTTTGTGGTTTGCGGTTCTTTGCGACGTCACTTCTACCGTAGATTTGGGTTCAGCAAGTGAGCGGGTCCTTGCTTTCGCGCCAAGAAGTTGAGCGGGGCCAGAGGGGGGCCACGAGGGCACCCCACGAGCCGTCGTAGAGAGAGATGCATGGGTAGGCGGGTATGGGGGGGCTTAGGGTTTTGGGTTTAGGCGTGTTTAGGGCGTGGGAGCATGGAGACTAAGGGTAGGGAGTAGATGTGAGTTGGTATTTTGGGGAGTATATCGGTAACGGGAACCGACTGTCCGTAACGTGAACCCGCAGCAGGAACGGAGCCCAACCCCCCGTAACAGCAACCGGTCGGTTCCCGTTTTAACGGCCCGCAGGCAGGTCCTCGTGCAGTAAACCTTCAATCCTGGGCCTTTCTTCGACATGGTAAAACCCTCTGTATTGCCACTGCCATCCTGTATCCCAAACCGTGAATCTTATTGAACCCTAAACCCTATATGCCCCGAACAAAAAACATAGGCGTGAACAAAAGGCTTTAATGGTCGCAAAATAGGGGGCCCGAAAACTGATCTCCCACAGAAGAGTTGCAACATAGTTTCCGCTGCTTGGCTTTCCAGGGATAGTTTCTGCTACGCTCGGGGTGCGGTTCCTGTTTCTACTAGCGCCCGTTTCCATTACGATGTGCAGAACTGGCTTACTCCCCAAAGCGGTTCCCGTTACTTCCCGCACCCCAACCCTTTGGGGGTTAAAGATGTCAAATTTTAGGGTTTAGGGGTGGGTCTTGAATTTTAAGCGTTCAGGGCTGCAGTTTGGTTATGGTTTGGGGAGTTCGGAGGTTTCGGGTTTGAAAGTTTAGGAGTTTACGGTTCAGGGACCAGGGTTCAGCGTAGTATGGTTTAGGGATGTTGAGGTTCAGGGTTTGGGTAATTTCGGGGTTCAAGGTTTCAGATGGTTCAGGGTTTACGTTGCTTGGGTTTTGGTTTGAGGTTTAAGCGAGTATAGTGGTTTAGGCTTGCCGATGCAAGGTCAGGGTCTAGGTGGGGCAAGGGATTGTTGGGATTCATGGTTTCAAGGGCGTAATGATTTCAGGTTTTTCGGGTTTACTGTAGGTTGCTGAGGGTTCAGGGCTGGCAGAGTTTAGGGTTTTATGGTGTGAAACGTGGGTTTAGTTGGTGTTCTGCACACCTTATCAGCTTGTCAGGCCAGCATGGAGCGTTGAATCCTGGCTACGGTCTGAAGGAGTTGTCATATAAGGATCTGCAAGGAAAGGGGTCAATAAGGAAGGAACGAGAGAAATATCCGCTTATTGACCACTGACTGACAACAGGCTGGAGCTAATAATTCGTTCCGGTACGAGACGACACACCCAATATCCCAGTTGTGGGAATGCGGCTAATGTTCTAGTCAATATCTGACGAATAATAACGACGACTGATCAAAGAAGAATATTATTCTGCCATTTTGGTGAAGACATAAAGAGAGATGGCAAGCATACTTGTTTTAATGATGTCCCGTGCGTGGGTGTGAACTAGGCACCCGTTCGCTTGGCATGTATGGGCTCAGTTCTGAAAGTAGCTGACGAGCCTCCCGCCGAACGTGGAAGCTTTGGGCGTAAAGGTCACCAAAGTGATGGCTCAAGTGTGATACGATTTCGGGTGAAAGCTAGAAAGTGTTTTTGTTTCCTGCCCAGGCCTAGTTAGGGATCGTGACCCTTGCTAGCCCATCCTTGACTTCAATTGCGTCCTCCGCGGGCGGACTACCTGCTCGTGATCCCCGGGATTAATGAGGACACTCCAACCTTGGGGGCTTTATCCAGGAGACCCGTCGAGCTCAGGACGTAGAAACGGAGCCTAGCTATAACCGCCTTGTGTCGGCGTGATAAGAAATAACTACGCCAACCCTGATTGTAACGAGAACTTGTATACCAGCCCTCCATACATTGAGCTTTCGGTGTTCAACCTTCTAAACAACGTGGGCAACCGTATTCACCCAATACGACTCGATATTCCTGCTAGGAGGAATTAACAGGTTCTGCACCGATCCACAGATCAAGAGCATTGTCTTGCTTTATACCCTGGGAGGTGAATTGGTAAAATAGTATAATAGTGGTTTGTCGGCAATATGACCAGCGCTGACGACGACATCATCGAAAGCTTCACTGGAAATGCTGAAGATGATAACAACAAGAACTTGTTGATGAGGAAATTTGACGGGCTGGCGACAAAGACATAGCCCAGAGAAGGACATCAGGAGACATAATATTGGGGACGCAGGAGTTAGGAGTAGCAGCGTACACAGAGGAGAAGTAGACATACCTGGGTCAACAATAGGATCCGAAACGGAGGCGACAATGCTTGACGATGAAGATGAGCAACTTACATTGGCAATACGCAAAGACAGCTCGTGGATGAACCTAACTTGCGGGGACTACTCGAGGGCCGACCACGGGTGGAGCCCGCTACGGCGAGCCGGTCGCTTGGCATGTATAGGCTTAGGCTCAGGTCTGAATGCAGCTGACGAGCCTCGGAACGTGGATGTTGTGGGCTTACGGGTCACCAAAGTGCTGGCTCAAGCGTGACACGAGATCGTGTTGACAACTAGTTAGGGATCGCGACCCGTGCTAGCCCATCCTTGACGTAAAGAGAAGTCAACAATCCTCCGCGGGCGGACTACTTGCTCTTGATCCCCGCCTTTGGGGTTGATAACGGCACCCCGACCTGGGTCGAGCTCAGGACGTAGAAACCGAGCATAACGTTACCGAGCATAGATCGGGGATGTTTGTGCTGGGACGCAACGGAACCGACCGCTGTAGCCGCTGGCTCCTCACAGCTGGTCGGTTCGCTTTGACTTGCCCGCCTCCGACCCCCTACGCCTCCTTGAGGCTGTGGTTGAGAGGCCGGTCCGAGTCCGTCAGTGCACCCAACTCTTCAATGGACCCAGCTCCGTGGTCCGTGTCTCACACATGTCCGTTCAGTTTCACCCTCTGGTGTGTTTCTGCGGCCGGTTCGACCGCGGCCGAAAGGACCAGACTGTTTCATGTCTGCGTCCGTCCGCGTCTGTTCACCTTAGACCAGCGGATCAAAAAGAAGTCTGCCCGAGTGCTGCGAGGGTTCTTCACTCCCGTAGGGTAACGGACAAGTCCGCCCGAACGTTGCCGAGCATAGATCGGGGATGTTTGTGCCAGGACGCAGCGGAGCCGACCGCTGTAGCCACTGACTCACAGCTGGTCGGTTCGCTTTGACTTGCCCGCCTCCGACCCCTTACGCCTCGTTGTGGCTGTGGTTAACAGGCCGGTCCGAGTCCGTCCGTGCACCCAACTCTTCAGTGGACTCAGTTCCGTGGTCCGTGTCTCACACACGTCCGTTCAGTTTCACCCTCTGGTGTGTGTTTCTGCGGCCGGTCCGACCGCCGCCAAAAGGACCAGACTGTTTCATGTCTGCGTCCGCCCGTGTCTGTTCACCGGCTTCATGCATCGGATCAAAAAGAAGTCTGCCCGAGTGCTGCGAGGGTTCTTCACTTCCCGTAGGGCCTAGGGCAACGGACGAGTTTGGTGTCGGCGTGAATAGAACTACACTATCCCTGATGGCCACGAAACACTTAATACCAACCCTCCATACACTGAGCTCGCGGTGTTCAACCCTCCGGACAACGCGGGGACGACACAATATTCCTGGTAGGAGAAAGAATGTACGAATAGGTTGTACACCGATCTACATTGGGAAAGTGCGCGCTGCAGGGGTTTCTTCCGCAGGGCTCCCCTATCAACCCTGTGCTGATAGATTCGGGGTGCTGGAATGGTCCGCTAGGAGAGGAAAGAGTGATTTGCACACTTTTCAAATTTACTTCGGGGAGCTAGGGCTTACGGTTTTCAAGGAAAGGAAGCAAGACACAAGTGATACTAAAAGTAACGACGCAGGCAACCCGTTAAACCCTTCCGGCGGGGACAGGTTGAACGGTTGCGGACTGGGACATGTTCTGTCGTACCCCACATGGGAAGGTCGGGTAAGGGCTTAGGCTTAGGCTATCAGAACGCTTTTCCGACCGGTGGAAACAGCAGTGCCGTGCACAAGCAGCTGGTCAAGGTGAAAGAGCGCCTCCTCTGACAGCACATGTAGTTCGACTTGCAGCTGTGCTCACACAGAGCTTCTGCGAAGCCAAGGCTGCATGCCTCCGCTTGTGCATTCGCAGCATTGCGACAGGACGCTCAATAGTTGAAGTAGATGAAGAAATTTTGGCTCAATGCCAATGGCCTCCAGGATGGAAGTGTCGTCACCTGGGGCATTGACCAGCGCTTTGGCAAGCTCGAAACGTGTGCCTGTGAACCGGAAGAAGTGCCCTGCGTTACGTGCTTCCCCAAGGTCCGGCGGGAACAGCGCCATGGTGCAATCCCAGCTTGTGAATGTGAAGGACTGAACAATCAGACAGAAAGTTCGCCTTCAGTGCTTTTGCACATTGTTGAGTGGGAGACTGAGGAGATTTGCTCGTCGACCTTCGCTTTTGCAGCCTTGCGGGATGATGGCAGCCTGGCAGCAAAGGACGGTGCAAACTAACGCGACGATTGGCTTTGGCTCGATTGCAAGCCGAGGTAGGGTGGTGACCTGGGGCTCTGCAAGTGTTGGTGGAGACAGCAGCTGTGCCCTCCGCCTTGAAGCCTTGAAGTCCTCATGAGCAGCTTGCAGGGTTGCGGTCCGCTTGCGTTCGTAGGTGCGAGAGCAGCTCACCGACGTCCGGCAGCTTCTTGGGTTCGCCAACGGCTTCGCTGCGATTCGGAGCCTTGCCATGCGGCCGACTAGTCGGCTAGTGTGCTGTTTGTGCAGCATGAGAGCCCCAAGTCCCAAGTAGTCTAGATGTTCAGGCTCGGCCAGTCTGGGGCGGCCTAGTTGGGAGAGCAACCAAAGCAGTAATCCAATGCTCTTCAAGGATCCACTGCTCCAGAAGTTGAAACTGCTTGGGCATTGCTATGCCTTGAGCTGCATGCATCCACCAGTGTAGCATGTAGGATGAGGCACAACAGAGAAAGAAAGGACCAAGTTCGGCACCACACCATGCAAGATGCTGTTTTTCCTGGGAAGGCTTGTGTGACAATTGTGTCCGCCTGGTATGCACATCTCGGAGACGTCAGGATGGATGGTCAGCCTGTTGTATGGGGTGATGTGCCATCTGGCCGTGACGGCATCTCGGTTGAATTACTGTCCAGTCATGACATCAGCACGGTTCTCCACCGATTGTAAACAAAACACCGTAGACAGATTATCATGCATTTATTCTGCAAGATCACATGTCAGGAACAAAACTACAGCAAGAGCTCCGTGAAGTGCGCCGTGTGTACGCAACGGACTCCTGGGGTCGGTAAGTCTGTTGGAGACATGGGGGTTGAGAGTGCTGTCGAATCTGTCGAGTTCGCGGTTTGCACAGTTGCAGCTTCAGCAGGATTCGGCTTGTGCTGTCCTGCGAGCAGATGGTCGTGCTACTTCTCCGCATCCTCTCTGCGCTGCCCAAGGAGGAACAACACATAAATCACATATCACCTAAACCTACGCCAACTGCAGCATGTTGTCGCTTGGGATTGTGTCCAGTTGCACGTGCGCTTCTTGGCGTGAACATGCGCACATCACACACCCACAAAGAAAGGCAACGTTGGTAAAGGACGTGTGCATGCTGTGCCCCACTCCGAGGTTATCACCTGGGGCGCCCTGGGTCAAAGTCTTCCACCTCACAGGTGGACCAGCTGATTGAAGTACAAGCATGGAAGCGTATTCGGCGCATGGCAGTTCACTGTGTCTGTGCAAGGCATCTGCTTCGCATCCGGCAAATTTGCACCACTCGCTCAGCATTTGCAGCTGTCCGACTCGCAACGGCATTCTTCGTACTGTCACCTCACCACCCTAGCAGCTCCGAGCTGGCAGCTGCGAGCTGCCCCAGAATCTGCTCGTAGCCCCAGAATCCAGGAGATGATGGCGGTGTTATCGCTTGGGGCCGTTCTGACGGGGGCCAGCTCCTTCCTGCTTCCGTGTACGGCTCGGCTGTTCAGTCGCAGGCGGAGACTGCAGATCTGTCCAGCATCTACTCTTCGAAGTGAAGCAGGCTGCCACCAGAGCCCTGCCCAGAACATCGTGGGAACATGGGGGGGACAACACCGGGCTTTGCCGCTAAATATGACGAAGAGACAGTCTGTCAGTGGAATCGTCCAAGTTGTCTCCTGTGCCCGCCCTTCTTCGTTTCGCCAGCTGGCAGCGACAGACTCGGCTTTCGCGGCGCTGCGGGCAGACGGCCACGTGATTGCTTGGGGCGATTCCAAAGGCCAGGCTGGGCAGAGTCTTTCTTGGCTCCTGGGAAAAAACACGGCATCCTGTGCCCTGTGAGGCGGTGGGAACTGCATTCCCGTGAAGCACCAGCTCCAAGGTGCGTCACGTGAGGGGTTCCCTGACTGTCCGTGGCCAAGTTATGCCTGTGAGGCATTCGCCACGTCTACGCCACATCTGCAGCATTCTGCGCCCTCACGGTTGACGGTGCCCTCGTAGCTTGGGGTGACTCTTGGCCATATAGTGGCTGCTGGAAGCGTGTGCTTAGCGGTCATTTCCAAGTACTATTTCATGAACGTGAAGGGTACTGTGCTCGAGGATGCAGCACGCGGTGGAGACCCAGCCACGGAGCTGCGTCTCAACAGCAGGAAGCCTTGCAGTCTCCGTAGCACCAGCTCGGCAGTAGCTATGCTTCGGCTTTGCCAGCCGACAGTGACCGCTCTTATCATTGGCCATCGGCGCTGCAGACACAATGTGGAGCAGATTTTCGCTGCGTCGTCCGCCTTCGCAGCCCTACTGAGAGATGGCGCCCTGCTGCAATTTGCGCGGACTCAGAGTTGCTTTGGAGTCATCGCCTTCTGCCTCACGGCAGGCTCTGTGGTGGCCTGGGGCGAAGCAAAGAACGGCGGCGACTGCAGTTTCTTGGCTTCGCAGTGTTGAAGCTGTTCACACGAGATCTTGCGGCTGCCTTGATTGTCGGGCACAGCTTCTGGCGCAGGCCTGCAGCTGAACGACTTGATCCCGCTGCATCTTAGCGGCGAGGCTTTTGCTGATGCAAACGACTCCGACGTGTGTGGCTTCGGTGAAGTAGCTGACCCTGTCAGGTCTTCGCTCGGGTTTCACCGCTGGCACCGCAAGATTGAAAAAGGCGTTGCAGATCAGAGCGGTTGCATCATTGGAAGTGCTACAATGCCAAAAACAAGATGCTTCAGCGCCACAGTAGCTATATGTATTGGCTTAGTGGCTTCGCATTAAGAGTCGATGGGAAACTTGTCCTTCTCTGCCGGTTGTATTCCACACTCTGTCGTAGACTCGCTGCTCGAACAATCTCTACTCTATGTCATTGCGTGCTTGTAGCTAGACTAGGTTCTGCCGACCACTCATATCCTAGACGGCTGAACTTGAACGGCTGAGCGTCGGACCCGAAGACGAAATACGCTCGGCATAGTTGCTTCCTGCGGCGGAAGCTCGGGTGCAGGCTTCCAATTTGGACGAGAGTCGTGGTGATGCCGCGTGTCGTGGCGTAGTTGTGGATTTTGAGGCTCCGTTCTTCTCCTTGGCCTCCCGGGAAAGCTCACGGCGCCTTTGCAACAGCTGCCTCGACAGTGGCGGTCCGAGCTAGGGCTGCTCGAATTTGCCTTCATCTTGGCCCTTCGCTGCGCTCAAAGGCACGTCGCGGACCGGCCCATCGAAGAGATGCTTCTGCCGGGCTACGAGAAGGACCAGGCACGGGCCCCGGGGCCCCGGCGCCCCCTTCCCCCTTCCGCTCAAACGTCCCTGGTCAGAGAATCTCCTGCGAGGTCTTTCCCACGCTTGCTCGCCATGCAAGAAGCGTCACTGGCTTAGAGCTGGGTTTGGATCTTGACCGAGGCTGTTCATACATCATAAATTTTGTTTGTTTGGAGAGCTGTGGTCGAGTTGAGTCATGGGCCACACCTGAAGCACGCACTGTATGGAAGCATTTCGATGCGAGACTATATGACGTAAGCGAGGTCGATGTGCCTCCTCTCTGCAGTCTGGAGCGGGATGTGCTCAGGCATTTCCGGTGCGGGCAAGCTAGAATATGTCGTGCGCATTAGTATGTAGGTTGGGGCTGCCTGGTGCAAGCGACCTACCACTTGCCTGTCGCAGGCATATCGTTGCGGGCATCAACCCCATGCAGGCAGATCTGTGGTAGTGCGATGCAGTACGATCCGCCTTCACCTTTCGAGTGGCCAGGCCTGGGTTTAACCGCGAGGCCGGGATGTGACGGGGCTGGGTCCACAACCTGCGAATGACGGCAGTGGCACAGCAGTGGGACAGTGGCAAGGCTGTGCAAGAAGTCCGAAGAACTGCACCTGCAGTGCCCATCGCTGAAGCGCATTCTTTGCAGTCCTCAGCAGGGTAGATAGTGGGAGCGAATCTCGCCGGGAATTCAAAAAAGGTCGTCTCACCACGTAGAGCATGGGGGTTCCTCGCCTGTTCTTGCTGACAGGCCAGCTTTATTCTGCGAGGGTGATCGCGAGTCTAGGGCACTTCCTTCAGACTCAATAGGCCACGTCGCAGCACCGTCCGGTGATTGTGAAAATGATGCCCAGTATGCGTGATTATGACGCATGTCACGCCAAGCGGAACCCTGCTGAACCCATCTCGAATTCGTTCTGTAAGCCTCCGTCAATCTGCTGGGGAGCCCAAAGCGACCAACAGATCGGCTCCGGATACGGCACAGGTCAGCAAGTCATTCCCGTCACACTAGGGGTGGTGCGCACACTTGTGCGGAAGTCGCCGTGTGAGCACATGCACCTCGCAAACTGCCTAGAGTTTCAGTGCTCTCGTTTTCCCACCGACATTTATCAAAAGTGATGCGATCCGACCGTACTACTGCAGAACCGTTTCTGTCGATGCCAAAGGTGCAGGTATCCAGAGCCGGCCCGCAAAAGGCTCTCCTAGCAGCATCTCTCAGCCTGTGCTCGCAACCTATATGCAGACTGTCTTCATTGAACTTCAGAAGTGTTTGGACTTCATCGACTGCACCGCTAAGTCGAATGCAGCACTAGCGCCTTGCGTGATATTGCGTGCATGAGTCGAGCAGCTTGGAAAAAGGACTGCCGTGTCTAGGCCCTGGCCCATGTGGCCCATGGCTCTTCTCTTATGAGGGTTCCCGCACCAGCAGAGACCGGTACCTTGACGTGACACAAGCAACGGCATGTCCTCGTCGGCAGAAACTGTTTGGTATCGGTGATACCATAGTTACCATAGTCCAGTAGTCGAGGAGGCCAGGTCGCCAATTCGATTCAGCTGGGGATTGGTCGCAGGCCTGCGATGCCAATGAGCCTGTTGAGAGCCGGGCACTAAGTGGAGAGAGTCTCGAGTGTGGTATGTGAGTGCAGACCACACCGCAAACGGCAGATATTGTAAATGCAACAGGTTGGGGCGAGGAGCACCCGCCCATCCGACTGCCGGTATCCGCACTGAGCTTGGCTGTTCTCAGAATTGAGCAGCTTATGGGTGCGATGCAAGTCCAGGCTTGGCGGATACCAGTGCCAGAGTCTTCTGAAGCAGACGAGCCAAGGCACAACCGATCATAGTCTGAGCAAACGCCTTCTTGGTAAAGCTGAAGAAACCTGGCTTACAAAGTTTACTGACGAGAAGCCAGGATGCCACAGCTGCCCTTCGCCACTCGCCTTGTGGAGACGTCCGCAACAGGCGCGTCTACTGCCTGATTGGCAGGTGTGCAGTTGCCTATCATGTCCTATCGTTAACCATCCGAGATCTGCGACGTGGTTGCCGAATTGCAGAAGCTACATGCTGCTCAGCGCAGAGTGTCGTAGAGTGACCGTCACGACCCATTCGACATTGCCTTTTCTTGACACCGTTTTGCAAAGACATGCCCGCCTGACTTTGCAGAGCGTCTGGCGCTCTTCTCCTCACCTCTGCTGTCGATGCAGCCAGCCTGGGCCGCAGTTAGAGTGCGAACAGGAGCCTCAGGCCTCAGGCTAAAGATCTGCGCGTGATCTAACTCTGCAGGTGGCCTCAAAACAATCCCTGCAAGATTTGCTCTAAGGGTGGAAACGCCTTGGCAGACAAGGACGCCGTCCAAAGACTGAAGGCAACCTGCTAGCAAGACTAGATAAGCTGGCAGACTCTGCAGTGAGAGGGGCTGTTCGGCGTGATGAGGTGCGCTGCATGCATAAGTAGAGGTATCAGTTTCACGTTGCTCGTGCGTGGCTCAAGGGCAGGCTGCTCCGTAGCTCTGCCAGCAAGTCCTAGGGGGGAGACGGAGGTTAAAGCCGGTTAATGGCTCCGAAGTCCAAGCTCGTTGGGCTTTTTCCATCCTTCAAAACACCCAACAACATTTACCATGCCTTATCATAGCAACTTCTAGCCAGCCTCTACAACACACGGAGCTCAACTGAGGCTTTCAGACCTGTAAATTTCTCGGACCGCATTAGACATCAAGTCGCGCAGCGTCAGTTGACCAGTTGGGCAATCGACGCTTTGGCGCGAGTGCGTCACTGACTTGTTCTTTCCTGCTATCAACAAGAGCAGTCGGGCGAAGGTTCCAGGGTTTATCAGCTGCGTATTGCTCAGGCTGCAGGGTATGTCTTCGGCTGCGGCCTCGGAGACCTGCCCGACTGGACAGACTTGTCGTCTTAGGCTGTCGTATGTGTGCTCCGCAGGCGTAGCCGAGTGCACAGAACGTTGGGCTCCAGCTGAGCGTTCTGTTCATGTGTGGAGTGCTAGTCGCAAAGCTACGCCGATGCCATGAAAGGAAAGCAGACAGGGACGAGTTTGCAGAAGAAGACGATCGAAAGCGACAGCGAGGAGCAAGAGAGCGATGCAGGATCCTTTTTTGGTTCCGAAGCAGAGGTGCTTCAAGACGGTGAGGACATCGGGGAGGTCTTGTCTCCGTTTGGACCAGAGACTTTTGCCAGCGCAGAGCTCTGCTGGGCCCATGCGGAGTCTGCGCACGGCTTCTCGCTGAAGGCGCTGAGGCGGCGGGTGGGGAGGAAGTGGTCCGACTATCATCGCATCCGGCTTGTGAACCACTTGCGGAAGCTGGGGCCCGAAGCTGCGTGCCGCGATGCACCAGCAACGGCAATGTTAACGGCCGAGTCACCGATCTGGGAGCGCGAGGATTTGCTGATGCCCGTCTTGGCAGATGATCTGCTCTTGTTCGATGCCGTCGAGGAGAGTGAGAGCGAAAGTGGAGAATCCCAAGCACACGAGAAGGGAAAGGGGGGCAACAGTCCTATGCCTGTGAGCACTTCAGAAACTGAGGTTCATCGAATGCGTGCAGAGCTTGAGAGTCTTAGACGACTCATGTCTTCTACTGACGACGGAGTCGCACGCGTGGTGACGTCTTCAGACATGTGCTGGCAGACCTCTCGTGCCTTACGCACAGGTGCAGAGGCTCTGCAGGAGTGGCTTTCGTACCAGCGTGAGCTAGTGGCGGGAAGACAAATCCTGAATCTCGGATGTGGTGCCAACGTCCTGGGCCTGGTGTGTGCCCAGCTGGGTGCTCAAACTGTGGCGGTCGATGCCTGTGTAGAGAACCTGGCACTGGCACAATGCTTGGCAGAAGCCAACGTGCCGGCACAGGGCACTCAAATCCAACTCATGCGGGGTGACCTTCAGGACCAAGCGAGCCATGCGAGCTTGAGTGAGGGACTTGCCTGCGACGGACTGCTTTGCGAGCGTCTTCTTGTGCGTCCGTCGCTGGCAAATTTACTCCAGGTGCTGGCTGCAAGGCAAAGATACTTGCACCACGACGGCTGGATGTTTCCACGATCTGCTTCCATGCACTTGTCGGGGTGTGACTTTTCCAGGGAGCTGGAGGAGGAAAAGGCTCTCCATGATGTGCTGGGTCTGAATCTGGCGTACCTGGCGCCGCGTGCAGCACGAGCAGGTTCCGTGGCAGTGCTATGCGGGCATCTGGAGGAAGATCGAATTGCTTCCGAGGAGCCCTATTTGCTTCTACGAGCCGATCTTTGCACAGCGCAGGCAGAAGACATCTTCGCAAGAAGGCCGTTCCGGATTGCAATTCGGCCTGCTGGAAGTCTAACATCCTTAATGCTGGAACTTCGGCTGGATGAGGCGGGTAAAGATGCACCACACATACACACCGTGCTTCATCTGACAGAGAGCGACCAAAGTCTGCTTTGCCTACGCGGGCGGGACTTCTCCACCGTCGAGGGCTATGTCTCTGGAGCTCTGGATGGTGTGAAACTGCAGCTGGCAGTGGCGCTGACAGCAATTCCCAGGTCTGGTGATTCCAGCAAGTGCAAGTGCTTGTCGGCGAATTTCGAACTTCCCAGCGTAGAGTGAGGCTGTGCTTGACCGGGTGCTCGGCCTGCGAAACACATGACATCACATGGCCCATGGCCCGTGTCTGCTGCTTGTGGGAAGTTATCTAATGCATGATCATGTGGGCTTGGGTGATGTTCGAGTGCGGTACAGTGCTGGCTGTGTGTGTGTGTGCGTGTGTGTTCGAGGAATCTGGGGCTTCAATCTGGTTCTGTATGAGCGATGTCAGTACATGCTGGTTACAAGGTCTGAAAAGGTTTGCTACAGTGAAGCAGCTCTTGTTGCCCCGCAGACTTAAGACAAACGCGGTGCACAAGCATTCGTTTGGATGTCTTCTTGTTTCTGCATCTCGGATTCTGTACCGGTGCTGCGGGACCGGGAAACAGAGGAAGCGATGTGCTGCCAAGAGCCTTCTCTTGTGACCTGGAGCCGGACCGTACCGGCACCTCCAGTCCCAATGTCCGCAGAGTCGCAAGCGTTGGACATCACTCGGGTTATGTCGTGCAACGCCCGATGGTTATTTGAAGGGCCGTAGAGAGATGCATGCCTTTGCTGTGCCACATTGAACACGCTGGAACATGGCTTCGCGTGTTTTTGGGGGGCTACTTGGGATGCGGAAGGAGGGCAAGATGTGGTCACACGTTTCTCACGCAGGTTTGACTCAGAGCAGTATCGCGTGAGGTAGTAAGTCTATCCCCGACCCTGCCATGCCAAGGCCTCTGGCAAAGCCAAAGTGCCTCCGTCCTTGAACAATGGCCAGTGCAGGGCTTATCTTGGCCGTCTTGACCAATGTTGTTGCTGACGTGAGTGGTGGGACGGGGAAGCTGTTGTTCCTGCAAGCCGACCTGCGCGGAATGACAGCCTCGACAAGCGAACTGCAAGACCACTTTGCTTTATCAGGATTCAGATCCAGAAGAAACTGGGTGCAGGCTGCTTTGGTGAGGCATCGGGCATGCATGTGGGCACTACGTTGTCTTGGTAGCGCCGCCTCCTGCCTGTCGCAAGGTATACAGGGGTTTCCATACCGGCACCAAGGAAGATGTAGCCATCAAGTTCGAGGTTCACGTGCATGTTCCGCTGTTTCGATGGTCAAGCAGGTAGGAGAATCCTTGGTTTTCGATTCGCAGGCATTGCAGAACCAGTCGCTCCAGTTGCGGCATGAGGCTGGATCAACTGGACACGGCTAGGTCCTGGTTTGCCGTCTCTCAGTCATGGAATCTGCTGCCAGGGTGAGATGCTGAACTTGCTGCGGCTTCCTACGCAACCTCAGGGCTTTGCCAAGTTCTTCTTCTTCGGCCAGGAGGCTGGGGTCCTATGTTTCTTGATTCTTGATGCAGGCACTCCAGTGTGCTGGGAGGGATTGGCGGCTGTGCACTTGTCTCTTGCACAGTGAACAATGTCCATTTCTGAGGGCAATTTCAATTGCCTGGCCATGGAGTTCTTGGGCAAAAGCTTGGAAGATCATGTGCAGTTGCTGCTCGGCCTTCTTCCAAATAAACAGCAAAGAGCCTGTCAAACGAGGAACTGAGCCTCAGCACCAAGCAACCCGAGGTGCGGCGGAAAGTTTTCATCCAAGACGGCATGTCTGGTCGCGCAGCAGGTGGGGTACTTGGTCCCGGGGCTATCTCGTATCACCTGGGTGTTTTACGCATCTGCAAGGCGTCTACTTCGGGAACGCATTATAGACGATACATCATCTTATCAAGCTCTGCATCTGCGCTTTCATATTCTTCGGCGTCTACAGCANTCTACTTCGGGAACGCATTATAGACGATACATCATCTTATCAAGCTCTGCATCTGCGCTTTCATATTCTTCGGCGTCTACAGCACGCGCTCGCATCTGTCAGGCTCAGTAGGCTTGCGCACGCGCCCATCTTCGCAGAACCGTGCATTGCTGAGAAGCCCTTAGGATAGCTGACGTTTGAACTGCTCCAAATCCCAGCGTCTACAAGGCAAGCGCGTTGATTTCTTATCGTGAAATGCCNCTCCCAATGTACTATATACATCAGCGTCCACAACAAATCCGGCACTCTGGCCCATCTGCTGCGTGCTTCTGAAACCAGCGTCTACATGGTGTTTAGCTAGTTCTGATGTGTAATTTCCCTGCTGATGTGTATTCTCCCCAAACCAGCGTCTGCCGGCATTGATGTGTATTCTCACCGACTGATGTGAGATAACCCCAACGCCGAGTAGNTGTTTAGCTAGTTCTGATGTGTAATTTCCCTGCTGATGTGTATTCTCCCCAAACCAGCGTCTGCCGGCATTGATGTGTATTCTCACCGACTGATGTGAGATAACCCCAACGCCGAGTAGGTTGACACAAAGAGAGATGGAGTAGCCGCACAGTCCCAGAGCGAAAGAGCCGCATGGGCTCAGCTCTAGAGCAGCGACTGGGCCGGGCTGCATCACGAGGTGCTCATGCGAATCGAGTACCTCCACTCCAGAGGTCCCAGGGGACATGTTTTCTTGTGAAGTGCACTGGGGCAACCGAGCGGCTAGTGCGCATGTTCCGGAACCCTGACACACATTGTGTGCGGCACAGGAGTGGTGCACAGAGTACCTTGGCTGATTTAGCTGAGGTTAGCAGCGGTGCGGTTGCGCTTCACAACGCTGTGCCTTATGCCCATTGCGGCCCAAGAGCTTCTCCTGATTCTCTGAATTGCTTTGGGTACTTCTTCTTAGCATGATCTCCCGCTCAGGATATCAAGCCGGAGAACTTCATGTTTGGTGTTGGCAACAAAGTGCACCTCGGATAAAGCTCGCAGTGTGCTTCGAGACCGTTAGCCCCCGTCCGAAGTGCTGTTCCCCAAATACGGATCTGTCGTCTTCTTCACAGCATTTCGTCTGAGGCACCACCTCTACCTGATTGATTTCGGCTTAAGCAAGAGGCCTGTATGCTCCAGGTGCAACTTCTTTCCAACGGCAGTTGCACGTGCGGGACGTGCCAGATACTGGGACAAGAAACATGTGCCGTCCACCCAGAAGCTGAGCCTCACCGGCACAGCCAGGCGGGAAATCGGCTCGCTCGAATTGCGGAGTTGTGTCGGGCGCAGCAGGTACGCATCCTTAAACGCCCATCGTGGCTTCGAGCAGAGTCGTCGCGATGACTTGGAGGCCGAAGTCCCAAGACCGGCTTGGACACTGAAGCCTCCGGCGATGTCAGGCTATCGGGCACATGCTGCTCTACTTCCTCCGCTCCTCACTCCCTTGGTCGGGCCTGGAAGCGCGAACCAAGAAGGCTCCATAGTTATCGCCATGTCCGCTTTTGCGGTCCTTCCTGACTGCTGAAACTTTCTGGTCAGGAGAAATACCAAAAGATCAAAGAGAAGAAGGATCCGATCGACATTACATCAATGCCTGTGGCGAGACTGTTGCAAGTTATTGCAGGTCACGTGCGATATGTCAGTGTGAGAGACTCATTCGACAGGAGAGTACAGAGCTTTCAGATCTGCCTGGCTCCCAGCTTCCGAACGTCTGTTCCTGTGTGGGTGTTGCAATGACTTGGCAAAGTGTCGGTATTGTTGAAGCTTTGCAGAGAACGGGTCACGGGAGTGCGTGGAGCATTGGTGAAGAGATAACGGAGCACCGGCGGCCTCAAAACCACACCATTGCTACTGAGGTGTCAGGGACAAAGAGAGGCATTCCAGGCTTATTTGGAGTATGCCAGAAATCTTGGCTTCAAGGACCGCCGGAGGAAGATGCAAAGTGACAGTGGGTTCAAACACTATGAAGGACTAGGAGCCAAGGCGACCCATCCTAGAGGCTTTGGCGGTGGTCTTCAGGTTCTCAAGAGCGATGAATTCGAGGACCGTCCCGACTACATGATGCTGCGGAAGCAGTTCGCCAATCTGAGGGTTCTGTTCTCAGTACCGGGCCTGCAGAGAAAGTGGTGCTTTACCGCTCGCGAGAGACTCGTCTGTGGCAAGGCGCTGCTGCAGCGAGAAGAAGGGAACCCAATCCAGGCTGGGTAGCATTCTTCGTGACGCATGAAATTGCAGAGTACCTTCGGGGCCAGATGTGCAATTTTTGCAGTCTCGTTGGTTCTGATTCCGAACAGTACATTTCCCATGTTCGTTCGGTATGTTCTTTAGTCAGGATTGGGACTTCGAGTGGCTTCAGGGCAAAGAGCTTGGCGAGCGAGATGCTTAGATGATCCAAGATGTGCTTCGTTGCGCTTCTCTTCCGTGACTGGCATCGCCTTCCTCCTGAGGCTTGAGCCGCTGTTGCCATATGACACCCTTGAGCAACCAGATGACGAGCAGGTGTGAGGGAATCAGAGAGAGGAAGCTGCATTGGCATGGAGTTTCAGGTCTTGCCTCACATCTCGTGTGTTTCTCGCGTCGCCGCGCAGGCTCCGTCAGAACGGCCGCGTGGTCTCTGCTGCTTCCGCTGTGGAGGATCCCAGGTGCGTGGTCTTTCTGTGGTTCTCAAGCTGATCTTTCAGGGACATGACATCAGATCTTCAGACCGCTGTTTCTTAACAGAAAGAAGCGAGGTTTGACTGGAGCACAGCGGGCTCATAACATCAATTCCTCTCGTGCGGAGGTGCGCAACTGAGCGCTGAGAAGGGCGGCCGAACCGAGGCGGCTGCAAACATTGTTTAGAGTGCATCAAGATCGACAACACGCAGTTATTGCAGTTTTTGCACCCGCGATGTAAGTCCCTTGGAACAGTTGAGTTGACACTGCAAGGTAGACTCTGTCGCATGAGCGACACCCTGTTTTCTACACATCGAGTCGAGGCACCAGCTGAACTCACATGGAATCACAGTAGCGAGCTGATTGAAGCATGTCAGCAAATCAAGCATTGAGCGTTGAGACTTTCAAATGTCAACCTTGCATGCAGGCCCTCGCGAAGTGCCGGTCTTGATTCGATGTTTGTCTTTTGCCATGGAGATTTCGCTATCGACCGTGGACGGCTTTGCTTGAAAAGATTATGTTATTCCAGACATTGAAATTCGAAAGTTAGCCAACGCGTCTTCGCAGACAATCCTTTGATGTCCAGCACACTTTTCAGCAGCTTGTGTCTGGGCCGCTGTGACGGACCCATCAGACTCGAGCTGGCAACCAACACTTTGCCATCTAAGGTAGAGACCTGCCAGCATTTATTGTAGCTTCTACTGCAAGACTCAACCGGTTCAGGAAACTTCAGCAGAGCTGTCCATGGCCGTCCAAACGAAGGTTTGGATGGTCTTGCTTTCTGACCTTCTGGATCAGATGCGAGACCAGCTCCACAACTGGGAACCGATTGTTATTACTATGGGATTATCGTAAGGGAGAAGTGCTTACGATATACTGCTCTATCAGAGCCACACCGCACTGCTATGACTGTGAGTGATATCTCGCTCATCACTTGACCAGGAGGTTGGTGTGGGAATGTAAAAACATTTTATCCTGACATGCTTCCATTGAGGCGGGGCAGCTCGAAGTGTTGAGCAGACCACTTCCTCCCACATCTGCTCCGTTCGTGTAGCTCATCTAGGCTGTTCCCGTGCTCATGTCGCAGTGTTCCATTTTGTCACCTATTCTGCTGATGCTGATATGCTGATGTACACAATCTAGCGTGTCCTCCAGCGAACTCAGCAACTCTGAGCTGCCCCAGAGCTCCCGCGCTGCCCTGAGTGCAGCCGTGAAGCATCCGAATTTCGCGTGAACCAAGTGGTCGAGTTTCCATTGGGAACGACACTGGCGGTTTCACTTAGCAGCCCGGATCCCGAAGGGCACTCCGAGGCTGAGGATTGCCGCTCTCGCCAAAGCCTTATAGCGCCATTGTGTTCAAAGACCTCGGGCTACGCTGCCTCCAGCATTCGAGGGGCAACGGACTGGGCCTGAGAGTGGCCAACCCGAGAGGTTCGAAACCTTGCTGCCTTCGCATAAAAAGGCTCGGAAGAAGTCACGGAAGCTTAGACCGGGTTTGCACTGCAAGGTCTCGTTCATCGCACATGGGAGGCATTTTGGAAAGCTCCAGCCGTCAGTTGGCATCCCACCTGTAAGGCCCATCATACAAAAGAAGCCATCGAAAGAGAGTCGTTTTTCTAACGAAGCTTCACACATGCGGACGGCCTCCGGCTGGGGCCTGTGCGGGGCTTGCGCTGCCCTGGACAAGTGTTCTCCGATTTCGGGAGCCCAGCGAAGGCTTGAAAAACTGAGGCACAGCCCGAGCCCGCCCCCCCACTACCCAAAGTTTTGCTGTCGAGCTGTAACTGTCGCTGGCTCCAAGAGTTTCTTCGCTGGTTCACGTGCAGCGCGCCCGGATTAAAAAGGACTGGCTGGCTGCCATGTGGCATCCATGCACAGAGATTTCGGATAGCTGCTAATGATGCTAATGCACGAATCGCAGTGACTTCCGGTCGTCTTCTTCGCACTTGCAGGCATCCTTGGCACTTGCAGGTATAGCCGCTAGCCGTACTCGCGAGAGAGTCTGCCAAGCTCAGGTAGTGCTCAAGAGTCAAGAGTGCCCAACCGAAACTGGAGGCATGTCCTACCAACATCTTTGAGCAGATTGCCTTTGACATCGAGGATGCGTCTCAGAATGTCACATACTGTAGTTGGCCAGCTAATCTAACCATTCTCACCGTGTTCAAGCCAATTCGTGCACAAGCACTTGTTACGAAGATTCGCTAGGGGCTGTCAACACCAATTCGCTGTTGCTAATGCCACATTCAGTCGGTCAGCCATTCAGTCCGTCAGTTCTTGTTCAGGCAGACATGCAGCGAAATGCATTCGGCGTGAGTTAGCAGCGTCTAAACTAGAAGCTACCTACAGCAGCCTACAGCAGATTGTACGTCCTACATGCCTGCTGGAATCGAGATGTGTAGACCTGAACACCTATGTACAGCACAAACGCAGCTGCGTTTCTACAGTTCTTTATACCTGCGTGTGCTGGACGATCAAAACCGTTTCGTGGCTGCAGAGGACACGGTGACAAAGGCCATGCTTGCCCAGACTGGTAAAGAAGAGGAGGACTCTGACGTTCCAGAGGACCGCTTGAATGTTTTCCCTTAACGTGTACGTACCTGTGCAACCATGCCCGAGCTTCAGGAAAGCAAAACTCCGATCTTTCCAGTGCTGGACTCACCGAAGCGATCGGTTTGCGGAGGCTTGGGCACGACTCGCTTCGCCTAGCAATGGTGGCATGCGAGCGTTATGCAAGTACGTAGCAACCTGTATGTTGGGCGTGCTTGTCTACTAGAAAGGGGAAGATAGACCAAGGGTGCAGCTTTGACCCCTTGCTTGGCAGGCTGTTTGGTCACTCCTGTAAGCAACATCGGCGCTCAGCTGAGAAGCGCAAGTTGTTCGCCTTTTGGCGCTTGCAGTAGCATTGTCTGCTTGCGGCACGTTCGCTGTCTCGAGGCGTCTCCGACATGTTGAACTTGGACGTGGCGTATGAGTCGACGACGTTGCTCGGGCCTACCGCCGGGCGGCCAAGCTCCGTACCCCATGCATCCCATGCCAATACGTTTCAGCAAGGCTAATGGCAGCTTGCGATGGACACCCAGGAAGCAGAGTGGCTGAAACAGAAACGGGAGGAGGACGAAGAGGCTCGGGCTTTGGACAGGCTGAAGCGATGTTGACTGCTGCATAGCCTGTACTGCCAGCTGACGCTATTGGCAGAATAGACCTTGATGTATAGTTGTCGTGTGATGATGGCTTTTGTAAGATGACACCTGGGCTGAGCGTACACCTGTTCAGCACCGCCAATGTGTGACAATGTGATATCAGAAGGCGAATCTGAGACGAGAGAATCTTGCGTGAAGGAGACCTGCATTGTTGGACAGATGTCGACAGTTGTCGCGTGATGATCGCTTTTGTAAGATGACANCTTGCGTGAAGGAGACCTGCATTGTTGGACAGATGTCGACAGTTGTCGCGTGATGATCGCTTTTGTAAGATGACATCTGGGCTGAGCGGACACCTGTTCAGCAAGGCCAACGTGTGACAATGTGATATCAGAAGGCGAATCTGAGACGAGAGAATCTTGTATGAAGAAGACCTGCATTGTTGGATGGTTGTCGCCAGTCTTCGCGTGATGATCGCTTTTGTAAGATGACACCTGGGCTGAGCGGACCCCTGTTCAGCAAGGCCAACGTGGGACAATGTGATATCAGAAGGCGAATCTGAGACGAGAGAATCTCGCATGAAGGACTGCAGTGTTGAAAAGTTGTCGCCAGTTTTCGCGTGATGATCTCTTTTGTAAGATGACACCTGGGCTGAGCGGACACCTGTTCAGCACCGCCAACGTGTGACAATGTGATATCAGAAGGCGAATCTGAGACGAGAGAATCTTGCGTGAAGGAGACCTGCATTGTTGGACAGATGTCGACAGTTGTCGCGTGATGATCGCTTTTGTAAGNATATCAGAAGGCGAATCTGAGACGAGAGAATCTTGCGTGAAGGAGACCTGCATTGTTGGACAGATGTCGACAGTTGTCGCGTGATGATCGCTTTTGTAAGATGACATCTGGGCTGAGCGTACACCTGTTCAGCACGGCCAACGTGTGACAATGTGATATCAGAAGGCGAATCTGAGACGAGAGAATCTTGCGTGAAGGAGACCTGCATTGTTGGACAGATGTCGACAGTTGTCGCGTGATGATCGCTTTTGTAAGNCTTGCGTGAAGGAGACCTGCATTGTTGGACAGATGTCGACAGTTGTCGCGTGATGATCGCTTTTGTAAGATGACATCTGGGCTGAGCGGACACCTGTTCAGCAAGGCCAACGTGTGACACGTGATATCAGAAGGCGAATCTGAGACGAGAGAATCCTGCGTGAAGGAGACCTGCATTGTTGGACAACAGATGTCGACAGTTGTCGCGTGATGATCGCTTTTGTAAGATGACACCTGGGCTGAGCGGACACCTGTTCAGCACGGCCAACGTGTGACAATGTGATATCAGAAGGCGAATCTGAGACGAGAGAATCTTGCTTGAAGGAAGCCCTCATTGTTCAAGTTGACATCTGCTGCTGGTGGATAGCAGTCGTTTGGCGACATCGCCTCTCGTGCCGGAGAATATAAGAGCAGCGCAGGGCTTCAGCATGTAGGAGCGGATAGATTGCTGATAAAATAGCGTAAATAGCGCAGAACAGGTCCGTGGTATGGAGCTTTGTGGCGTGGGATGAGTGCATCTCGAGATGTATGCTGGTATGAGCAGACAGAGGTGACATGTGAAACTGAAACCACGATGACATCGACAAGCCTCAACACTTTCTAAAGTCTGAGTTATTGTGCTTGCAGTGTAGCTTCTCATGCTCAGCTTTGCTTGCCAGTATCTGCTCTACTTGAAGAGCCAGTCTCCAGACGGCCTCCCTCTTGTGAGGCTCTAAGCAGGCCGGAAGTGCAAACGCAGCGTCTTGTCGCTTCTTAGAGGCTTGCGTACTTTGGTGGTTGCCTGGAGGCAGTTCTTCCAAGCAGCCTCAAACTGAGACGACGGTTCACCATCGCTCATCGACCCTTTCGAAGGTACTCGTACGAATGAATCATCGGAGTCGAAACGGATGAGTTGCAGGTCGGACCATGTCTCAACAGTTTGAGGGAGCGCAGGATGCATCCTTATTCGGTTGCGAGTTTCACATGTTTCTTCGTGTTTCATGATCCAATTGAGATCTCCCACGCTTGCATTGGAACGGCTGGCTCCATGCCCGGATGCTGTGGAAAGTTATCAGGCCGTGCTAGGCCTTGTAACGCTGATGGAGCTAGAAACGAAACCCGACTCCGAATCCGCAGGCCGAGCTTTTTTAAAGTGCAGCTACTGCCAAAGCGCATGGCAAGCGGTGCGAGCTCCCAAACCGAAGGGTTCGAGGGCCTGTTGACTTTCGTCGTGTCGAGAGTGGGTTTGCCCCTCATCGTGGGGCCCTGAACGTCGCCACTGCTGATGCGCCTAACGCCCCTTCGGCTGGTGGTCCCAGGCCCAGGGAAGGGTTCTGTACCTGCCGCAAGGCACGCAAGAGCGAGGACCCCCAGAAAGGTTGTGCGAGGGATGACCTCTTGACGCGTCGGCGTGCCATGTCACAGAAGTTTCGTGACGAGATCCACGCAAGTGTTTGCATCACAGCAGCGCGCCTCTGGTTGTCGGACCGTTGAGGGACATGCAGCAGTGAGACTGCCATGCCGGCAAGACAGCACAAGAGCAGCTTGGCATGAACACGGAAGTCTAGTAGTCTAGCAAGCGTCAGGTACCGAAACAAGCACGTTTAGTCCGGGCTTCATCGATCGAAGCACCTTTTCTCGCCATGGTTGCCGAAGAGGTGCATGTGACATCTCTGAACAGCAGAAGTGTCCATCGTCTACCTTTGACAGGAAGCAGCAGCACCTGGAGAGGCCGAGGCTCAAATTTCTAGCGGCCCCTTCACTCGGCTAGAGCAGATTACCTGCCTGCAAGCTTTCCCTCTGCCAAAAAAGCGTTCTGAAATCGTGTCTCGGCTGAGGACTTCTGCTTTGTTGCTTTCGCCCCGAAAGGTATGGCTAGCAGCGGAATTCGTAGTGGTTGCGGCAGCATGTCGCATAAAGAAAGCATGTCCTCCCTGCCGGCTATATGGGCTTCTGTGAAGCGCCGGCAGTGGCAGCAAGCCCTTATACTGCTGGCTGCGTTGGTGCAGGATGACAAGGCCAGCATTGCTGCATGTAATGCAGCCATAAGTGGCTGTGAGAAGGGGGGCCAGTGGCAGCAGGCGCTGGCATTGCTGCGATACATCTGGGAGTTGAGGTTTCGAGAGGATGTGGTCAGCTACAACTGCACCATCAGTGCATGTGAGAAGGGTGCCGCCCGGTGGGAGCAAGCTCTGCATTTGGTGGAGAACCTGCTGTCGCGGGGCCTTCTCTCCGATATAGTCACGTCCAGTGCTGTCATAAGTGCATGCCAAAAGGGTCAACACTGGCCGGAAGGATTGGTACTGTTCTCAAGCCTGGAGCAGAACCTGCTGGATCCGAACGTGGTTACCTTTACAGCTGCGGTCAATGCCTGCGACAATGATAGTCGGTGGCCTTTGGCGATTGATCTGCTCAAGCAGCTTCAGGACCTGGTTGCAGCATGTGAAACCTTTCTCTCTTGCATCTTACCCATGTCGGGGCCAACGGGGTGTGGGAGTTTACAAGGGGTGGGCAGGGAGCACCGCCCGCATCCGGACACACTCGGAGGACACGACAGGCGCAGGACCGCAGTCTGGAGTGCTTTTCTTGCAGACACAGTCTTGCACCTTCGGCTATGGCTGCGGTTTAGGAGGTAACAGGCCCCACCGCTTCCGAAAGGCCCGTACAATCTTGTTGCCGTTCGTCGGTTCAATTGACCGAAGTCGACGCGCGATTCGGTCGTGGACAACCCGTCGGATATGCCGGGTACGATAAGTCCTTAAGTGGAAGGTATGCCATGGTCGTAGGTCTGCAAGGATGCATCTCACAATCTCGCAGATAGCACTGTCTTGCTGCAGAAGGAGCTGCGGCTGCAAAGCGACACGGTAGCCTATGGGGCAACCCTCTCCTCTTGTGAGAAGGGCTTGGAATGGGAGATTCTTGGTGAGTAATGAAGATGCAGGTTTGCTTCGAGTGTGCTCCATCAGCCATGAACTTCCACCTCGACACGGCCAAGTTTAGGGGCTTCAGCAACAGATCAACGGAAGCATTTAGCTCAAGCACGCGCTCTGTGGCTGAACACCACCACCTGGCAGCAGACGGAACGCAACATGTTTGCAAACCTGTGTCCTCAGCAAGGCTTCCGCAATGCGTAGTCGTTTTCCCTGCTCCTCGAGACCTTCATTTTGTTCTTACTTTGGTGCAAGACTACAGATTTGAACCCAGCTAGCGTTTGTTGAGCAAAAACCTACACTTTTGATAGAACGCATGTGCAGCCGCGATCAGCCGCGACGCCAACAAAACGAAAGAATCAGTTGTGCCTTTCGGATCCAGGCCTGTCTCCATCAGCTGGTTAATGCACGGGCACCCATCCAAGGATTGCTGTCCATCTGCTTGCGGAGATGTGCATGCTGCGTCTGCAGCTCAGCATTGTCGCCTGCAGCTCAGTGCTCACAGCCTGCGAGAAATGCGGCCAGTGGCTTTGGGCCTTGTCACTCCTTGCAGACTTGCATCTTCGACGCATGCGGGTGGACGTCATCGCACATAACGCTACCATCAGTGCATGTGGGCGATGCAGTGAGTGGCAGTGGTCCTGCCAGCTCTTGCAAGATCTGCTTATTGGAGCCATGAGCCCATCCTCCGTAACATACAACTCTTGTCTGGGTGCCTGTGTGGCGGGATTTCAATGGCAAGGCGCACTGCAGGTGTCGACGGAATTAGACAGAGGGTTACGCCGGGACATTGTCACCTACAACTCCGCGATCTCGGCCTGCCAAAAAACGGTGCAGTGGCAGCAAGCACTGGATTTAGGAAGGGACACGCGAACACAGACAATCATGACAACGGCGATAACATATGCTACGACCATCGCCGCATGTGGAGAAGAAGGCTTGTGGCAAAGCGCTTTCCGCCTTCTATGCGAACTGAAACAAGAGCGACTGGAGCTGTCTGTAGCCTCGTACGGTGCTGCCATCAGTGCTTGTGCCCAGGGCAATCAGTGGGAGCAGGCGCTGCAACTCGTGGGGCAAAGCATAGAGGCATCCGTACAAAGCACTCTCGTGATGTTCAGTGCCGTGATGACCGCCTGTGAGTCTTGGAGTTAATGAAGAGTTACTTGCACTCTCAAGCTCCGCAGACCTTGTATTAAAATAAATTACAAACTACTTCATTGCCTTCAGGAGAAGAGCGAGCAATGGAGCTGGGCCTTGTTCGTCTTTGACCAGCTATGTCAAAAATGCATGGAAGCCGACGTCGTCGCTTACAACGCAAGCGTCAGTGCATGCCAGAAAGGACGGCGATGGTGGCAGGCTTTGGCTTTGACTTTGGTTGTAGTGTCATCTCACCTGTAACCCGTTTAGTCGAGCAGCTGGGTAGCCCATATCGGTACTCCTGCTGTTGAGGCGATGACAATCCTGGCGGGTATGAGTCAGTCGTCGGTGGATGCGACGATCGCGACATACAACGCTTGCTTAATGTCTTGCGAGCATAGCTTGCGATGGACATGGGCTCTGAGTTTGCTTTCAGAAGTAGAAACTTGCAACTTGCAAGCTAATCCAGTCACGTACGGGTCTGTGATCTGCTCTTGTCGTGCCAGTGCGCATCCAGAGATTCTGCCGCCACTCCTTGACTGTCTGGCAGCAGCTTATAGGCTACTCACACCAAAGAATTGATGTGGCAACAGTGCCATTGCCACATCCTTTGCTATCAGTTCCAATTCATCTTAAAGTTATGTTATGTAGCTGCAGATGTCGCCACGGGTTACCGCGACCTGTTGGCAGCCGCGGTCTCATACTTCGCAACGGGGAATCTTTCCGAGCTCGGGGGTAGAGCCGATAGAGCTGAGTGGGAGAAAGATCGTGTGCGCTGTGAAGGCCCGGCACAATTGCAGAGTCAGAGACTTGCCTGGAAAGATTACCGGTCTAGTTCAAGTCACCTGATCAGGCCATCCCCGTTGGCGAGACTGTGCCACCTGCGCAACCTCCACCGGAGGCCCGTCTGCAGCTTTGTTCTTCCACCGTCTGTAAACGGTGGAGCAAGAACAGGAAGCCGGCCTAGCGCATGCCATCTCCTTGGCGATGCGGGAGCAGTGCGCAAACTTCAGTACTTGTATGGTGAGTGCATGAGCGGGATTATTTCATGTGCGCAGTAGCCACGAGTCACGAGCATGCCTTGGCAATAGAAGTCATTATGGGTCTTGAAGACTTTCCCAATGCGTGCAGACCCCCGAGTCACATCAAGAACTCTCGCTTCAACCCTTTGTCTGGCATGAGCCAAGCAGCTTGTGATTTGAAGCCTCTGGAAAATCTACTCTTAAGGGGGACTGGAAATTCAGACGCCCTAAGCTTTGGTTGCACCACGCATGAAGGCCCACCCTGCTGCTACTACTACTGTTGCTACTGCTACTGCAAAGCACAAAGCACTGGAGGTACTCGCCAGAGTGCTCGATTTATGTGGGTGGCCTGGAAGGAGAGGACGAAATCTGGCCAGAACAGCATCCCGGCGAGCTGAGCCATGGCACTCATGGCGGTTTTTGGCGCCACGATCTTTGTGTGTTATGTAAGGCTGTACGAGCATTTCAAGGAGTGCGGGGAGGCCGTTTGGACCGTGAGCTGCTGTGCGCGCAACAACTTCTAGATCTGCTAGTCACGCCAGTCAAGACTAAGAAAGTTTACTGGTGCATGCACCGTTTCCGGCTTGAGCCAGGTGAAGCGAGTTTGTATCAAGATTGACAAGGCTTCTGGTGAAAGGCCTGGCCACCAGACACCAGACTTCACGCAGGTGGGGCAGTGACAGGCTGGGCCATGCCTACGTGGACTTTGCCGAGGAGTCTCAGGCGGAGGTCCACTGCGTCCAGCACTGCCTGGCTCGGTTCCGGGTCCACTGCCCTTGGCTGTCCGAGCCTGTAAGATCCCACGTGAGGCGTGCCTGGTGCCTGCAGCGCTACCTTTATCAAGCTTTGTCAGTTCTAGCGTGTCTCTCATGGACTGAGCCGGGCAGATACGAGCAGTACTGTAGACCGGGCGATGAGCCTGCAGCATCTGCAGCCTGCGTCGCATCTGACTAGCGACTAGCGGAAGAGAACCGTTCGTCCATCCACCTATCGGGGACCACCAGGATCAGCAGGAACCCGCCTGCGGGGCCAGGGCCATGTTTTGCGGCAATGCAGTGTGCTGCCGTTCTTTGCAGCCTTCTCCATGCAGGTGGGACAGTTCTCAGGTTTTGAGGGAGCTTATTTGCGGGTCTTGCTGAAGGCACCGCCTCGAACACCGCGGCGGCCGGAAGCTTACATCATGTCTGGAAGGGGTCTTTCTTGTCACCACTTGTCCGAGGCTCTAGGACTCTAGGCTACCGTTGCAGCCTTCAGTTTTCAAGCTTGAAGCAACTCCACGATGTGCCTGCTAAACTCTGCTCCAATGGCGCTGAGCACAGTGTTGCTGTCATGTGCTGCCCTCTCCGTGGTGGCATATCGTGAAAGCTTCGCAAAGATCCAGCAGGACGCCGCAGATTCGGAGCTGAGCAGAGCGGCCAAACGAGCCACCGAGCCGATGCCTCGGTGCCTTGCAGGAGTTCGAGCTGGAGCTCCAGGAAGAGGAAGCGCTGCAGCTCCGCACCGAGCTCCAGGAGGCCTTCGACGCCTTCGAGGCGCTGGAAGGCCACTCAGCGCCCTGACGGCACGTCCTTTGGCTTTTACGTTGTTGCGTTTTTTTTTTCTGGCACAGGCGATGTCGCCCTGTTCGGGGACATGCTGGAAGGCCCACAGTTTCAGAGTCGTGCTCTAACGACTAACGACTCTAGCGTGTAACAGTGTAAGATATGCACGCGAAGTGGGGTCGGCCTTCTAGTTGTGCATCGATGGGATACACATCTACACAGGATCCTTACAAAAGCGCCCAAGTCGCCAGGCCGCTTCGCAAAGGCTGCTAAGATGCTGGAAGACGATCCGACTTCCGTATCTTGGATGCTGAAACTGGAGCATGCGTTTATGCGGCCAACGGTCGGAGCTCTCGCAGGTATTCAGCCGACTGCAGGTCGGCTTCTCGAGAGGCGTGTGGGCAGTTTGGGCGATTGGACAGGACAAGCGGCCTAGCTGTCGTTTTCGATTCTCTTTCGAAAGGGCAAAACCTTGTGGTCGTGGGAGCTGGTGGGGTCGGCAAGACCGAGACGATCAAGCTGCCCATCTGCAATGGACTTGCGTGACGGCATGTCAATGTGGCAGCTGTGCTTTTGCCGTGGTGACTAGGCTGGCCATGGAGGACCCCGTGTATAAGTCCAAGGCGAGCTTCGATCTGCGGTCATGGTACATGGACCAGGCGGGCTTCGGGCAGTCAGGGCAGTCACGGCCTGAGAAGCCCCGAAGGTTGGCATGACAAAGGAGAACCGTGGCGACTACGTCAAGGGCTACGCAGAAGACGGCACGTCAGCAGTCAAGGTGCCCTGTTATCCAATTATGAACTCCTCTCCCTCCGAATGAATATGAAAAATGCCCCTTGAGCACTGGTTCCTGGTTCTGCAGGCGGAGCAGCTGCGGCTGCTGCAGGAACGTCGCTTGTTTGAATGCTCGGAGAGGGCCTGAATGGATCCACAGAGCACCAGAATTGAAACTTCGAGACACAGGGCTGTGTAGAGAAGAGGCCAAGACAGCATCAAGCACGAGATCGGAGAGAAAGAAGCCGACATTCTCTTCTTCGATGAGGCGATCCCTCTGCGAAGCTGCTGTAAGTAACGAACGTTTGTCGCATGGCAGCCTTGCAGCTGTAAGTTGAAGCCTCGAGGTGGACTTGGGCAACGGCTTTCTCAATCAGGATGAGCTTGACGCAATGAAGGCCGGGTGGTCTGCCGAGCATTCATCGTCATGCCTGCGTTCCGACACTACTTTCACGAACATGGCAGTTACTCCTCGAGTGGGGCAACGAGCTTGCGCCTAACAAGTCCAAAGTTGTCGTGCCTCGGCTGCCTTTCGCCAGACACTGTAACTATAACGTTCGCCCGGGAGCGGTGGCAATGAAAGACTCATTCAGATGTTCTGCGAAACCATTGTAGCAGGCAGGCTTTCCCATCTGCTTTCCCTTTCCAGACACCATCCGAAAGCCTGGCACCTCCAAACTTGCCAGGTGCTTCATCCTTTGGTCTCCACACAGGCTGCAGCGCCCGAGACTGCAGCTAAAGACACTGTTCGAGAACTGTACGGTGCATGGTCATCGTGGGTCAGCAATGAAGTCTAAGTTCTGACTTCTGACATGCTTCCACACCAACCCAAGCTCGACGACACTATCACCCGAAGCGCCGTTTTGGATGACAGGAGTAATGAGGCTAGGGACGAGTGGAGGCTTCTTGGTCTCTGCCTCTGTCTTGGGGCGGCCGCCGTACGCGCTGTATCAGCGGCCATTGAAGCTCCAGGCAACAAAGCGATGCAAAATAGGACACAGGTTGCTTTGATTTGATTCCATATTAAATACAATGTGCGTGTGTCCGTGTCTGTGTGTGATTTTTTCCATTCGCTGGTTGGCCTTGACATTCTCAAGTGAAGGAAGTCCAGGTGATTAAGATTCTGTGTCCATTCATGGCCCTTGGCATGTGGCTATGACAATTCCCCGCTATGACTTCAGCTGTCTTGAAGGACAGCGAATGGCATTGAACATTTGGAACCAGTAGTTTTCTATTGGCTGTGTTAAGTCTTCTGCAAGAGGATGTGATGTGAGGATGTGTTGTGTTGGCAAGGTTGTGGGACAATTTCCTGTAAGACCTGCCTAAATTTGCGACAGAACGCCAATCACCGCCAATCTGGAAATGGAGTGCGTGCTGGGAACAACCGTTCATCTTGAAATTTCAGGGAGGCAAGGGATGTCAGCGTCCATTTCCCCGGGTCAGTACCCAGGTGCACTCGGTGCTGGCTTCGAACGGCTTCCCATCTCCAGGCGAGCCTTCCCTGGATCTTGGCATACTCCGAAGTCACTTCTCTGATGTGCAGGTGATGCTACGTGGATTGACTTTAGTCAGCCGTACACTGCGAACCAAGAGGCCAATGAGCCTATGTCAAACAGGCTTCAGCATCGTACTTCCGTTCAGGCAGCCATGATTACTGGCATCCTGTACGGCCGTCCCGATGCAGAAGTCTCGAGTGTCGTGCTTCTTGCCAGTGCGATGGACTTGTCCGGGGGTAGGGCTTGCAAGTGACTCGAAAAGTGCAAGGTCTCCTCTGTTGGAGGGCCTTGGCTTTGAGACTGGTGACTGGTGCTCTGGTCTCCGAGGACCAGGCTTCAGAGCTACTTCATGGGCATGCCAAACGCATACTTGCCTTTCCTCATCAACAAGGACGGGCGCAGCATTCTGCTTAGCAGCCCACTCTCCGTCATCGAATCTTGTGGGTGCTCCAGGGAGGAATTCTGGACGAGCTCTCTCCGATGCCGCTGGACGCAGCAGAAGAGGCCATGCGCTCGACAGTGAAGCAAAAGGCCTGGACGGGTGCAGTGCGAACGTCCCCTCTGGAGCCATCAGCCGCATGCTTTGCTCTTTTGGAGATTGGCGGGAGACTGATCCAGATCAATATCGGCTTCCAGGCCAGGTGACCAGGGTTTCGAGGGCGGACTGTGACTCAGGGCCCAGCCTCGTGCCACGTGCCTGGGTGTGCAGGCATCAGAGGCAGCGCGTACTGGAATCAAACTGCTGCTGGACCACCCTGATGCCACAATCCAGGAGACCTTCCGTCACGATGCGCTGTCAACCAACCAAAGTCTAGCGTAAACTGGGGTTCGAGGACACACATGTGTTAACATGAACTCATCTGCTGAACACTTGCGGTCAGACATACTTGGTTGCAATGCCATTTCGCAGCGCAGAGCCGGGCAGAATCAGGGATATTGGAACCGGACGGAGGGCGAGCCAAGACTTGAGACTGCTAGCACCCGCCTGTGCCGGGCAGTGAAGTTTCTGCAGGACGAAGAAGCGCGGAATGGTGGAGTGGCCGCCATGGCCTTGGAGAAGCAAGGCCCGCAGACATCCCGAAAACCTTGGTCTGATTACGTCCTGATCTGCCAGGCGCTACATATGTCATTCCTCCCGTGATGAGGGATGCCTTCCGCGACTACTGCAAAGATGCATCGGACAAGGATAAGGCCAAGGTGAAGCCGATCTGCGATGAGTGAGAGTGGAGGCTTGCAGATGATGCCCCTCAATGGATTGGAGAAGCCGCGCCATAACGCTGTGCGATCGAGTCAAAAGGAGTTGCTTCAGACACCCAGCCTTGACTGCGCGTTATGGTACGTCTGTCTGCATCGCAAAGGTGTCCCAAGTTCTACTCATGGCAGACGTGATGCTGCCAGAGAGCGAGAACAGCTCCTCGTGACTCGATTTTGACTTGCATTGTCGCGGGAACCGCCCTGGGGTGGCATCTTGCAGTCAAGGTCAACAACCACAGACGTGCAGAGCTCGTCCAAAGAAGACGAGTCAGACGATTTCAATTGTGTCTACAGATGGTGGCTCGAACGGCAAACAGAAACACTTCTTGGGCCACTTCCGATTGCAGCGTTGCATGGACCTAGAGTTGCATGGACCTGTTTCCAACGTCTGAGAAAGAGCTCTCACCAGAAAACTGGGCTGGCAGGGTCTGATTCAATTTCAAAGTCATGTGTGCCAAACATTAGTTTTCCGGGCAACTGAATCATGATCCGGACTCAGCAGCTGCTACGTTCCGGTGATGCCGCCCTGCCGTCGGCAAGGTTCAATGTGTGTCCACAGCACAGAGGGCCATACCCTGCGTCTCAGAATCCAGAAAGCATCTTGAACGCACGCCAGCATGGTGGCATCATTTCGTGACGTCTTGGTATGCTAGTTATATCCGCCTGCTTTGCGCAGTCTGGCATGAGAGCTTCTGCTGCACGTGCCGTGTGCAAGACAATCGAAGGTCCGGACGACTTCGTCATCCGGCTTGATGCGACTCCTGACTCCTTGAACAGCTATCTGAAGAGCCATCGTACATATGCAGTGTACATCGTTTAACTGTTTTCACACCGAGGATTCAGTCTGTCTGGATGCAGGCAGGTTGGCTCCTAATGGCCTTTGTCCACACCTCGGTCCCAGTCAAACCGTATCATTGACCAGCGGGGAGGAATTCATGTAGCTTCTTCTCCACGGCTGCGAGATCCGGCCTGTGCTTGCCCTTTGCTAAGTTTGGTGGTGGTGCATCGGTGCTGCTTGCACGATGCCGCTCGACAGAGCAAGGATCCAGCGTTCAGAGACACCAGAGCTTTCTGTAAGAGTGCCACTGTGTCGCATGATGTCACATGCAAGTCTGCAGCGTGTCTGAGTGGCCGCCTTCTCCTGAGGCTTCGTCAAGGCTGAGTCTCGTCTCTCGCACAATTGGTCGCGAAAGGCTCGTCCTCGGTCCACCTGCAAACCCTCTGCTTTGAAGCGGTTCCCAGAAACTTTGATAGCGTGTCATGAGCAGGCAGAGACGTGGTATTCGCCAGAGAGAGAGCATGTGTTGGAATTCATTCTCGGAGCCCTCGGCTCAGTCACATGAATGCACGGGTTCGTTCTCGTGCACAGTCCAGATTCGTGACTCCCAGCTGTTCAGGTTTTAACGAGACTTGGCTTCGAGATGTACAGTGGGCTGTGAACTCTACAATCGGTCGCAGGAATCATGGTAGGCTGCTGTGCAACAGCCAGATCGACTTGCAATGATACGAGTCTCGAGCGTTGGTTAGCGTTGTGCTTGCGTGAAATGGTAAAGTCTCAGGACTATATCCATTCTTGACTTTGCAGACTCCACACGTGAGCTCGAGCAGGGCAAGCGCTACTTCGAGACTTGGCAATCTCGCTGGCCCCGCAATTGCCAGGATTTGCCAGGTCGGTAGAACAGGAAAGCAGCAGTCGAGTTTCGTTGATCAGGACTCTTGGAAGCAGCCGGCTTGGTACTTGGAGAACTTGATGCTTGGAAGCACCTCTCGGAACTGTACCGGTCGGTGCTAAGGGCACTGCGTCACGGTGTCACGCACCCCTGGCCAATGGATCTCTTGCAAGGACTGCCATCCTGTTGCTTTTCTCCGTGTCTTTGCGGCTCTACACAGCGGACTTGCGCCTTTCAACCTTCCCTCGCACGCATCTCCGCTGCAAAGCAAAGCCAAATCCTCTACAGAGTGCGGTTGCCCGAGCACAGGGACGTTTTTCCCACAACTCCGGCCGAGGCGGTATTTCTTCACTTCCCCGCTCCTTTGGTCAGATGTCCTTGCCATGACTCCGACGCTTCTGGATCTCATCTTGCCGCAGGCGCGTGCCGTTTGCAGTTCCCGCCCTGTAAACTCGGGAGTCTTTCATCGCATCCTTGCAGTATGCCGACCTCTTCCCGAACCTCATCTGGCTGCGAATGCCGCGCATGGTAGACGTGTCGCTGCGAGCCGGACATAGCGAAGAAGGCGAAGTGTGGATGTGAAGACAATGTGGAGATTGGAGAGTCAGCACTCTCCGAGACGTGGGCCACCTCGGGATTGAGCACTTTTTTTGAAGGTTTCGATGAGCACGTCGCTCCGACTTCTCCTTATGGTACTTCGACATTGGATATCATGTCATGCTTTGTCATGGCCTGTTGTTCATGAGAATGCAGGATGTATGCACAGGGACATCCATTCTAACGCAGTGTTGGCGCACCTTGGAGGCTTGGGAATTCTGGCCAAACTTCTCTGGTCGAACTGGAGCACTTTGTCCAAACTCATCGAGTTCAGACACTCTTTGTGCCTTTGCCACGACCTCTGTAGTCGAGGTTTGCTTCAGATCTCAGCGCCTCGGCAGCTTTGGTGCTCGACTTTGGTGCTCTGAACAGCTTCGGTACCCCGAGATCTACCTGCTTGGTGCCATGTGGCTGGCTTGCAGCACCATCCACTTCTTGAGACCCGGCAGCATTGATTAAGGCTCCGTTTTTGCTTCGCAGACCAAGCAGCTCAGGACCGAGCGGGAGAACGAGGAGTTCTACTGGGGAGCTGAGCCGGGCTCCGCACCAAGCGATAAAATTTGCAGCCTTTGCACTTCCCTTTTTAGCTCTTGTATAATCCCAATCTGGACTGCGTGTGTTAGGCTACCACCGGTATGTCTCCATCCCTTCTGGCATGTACTATGCTGCTTGGAATTGCACAGTGGCTCGTTGATAGACTCAGCGCCGCAGCGCTAGCCACTACGGATCTGCCAGCCTCCACCCCCCCCCCCCTGCCTTGCGGCCTGCGCTGGCGCCCCTTAATGCCTCCCCCAACCCAGGCCTTTATTTACTTCCCCTGAATCTGTGCACAGCCTCATCTGTCGGCAAGGGGCCATGGAAGTCAATCAAAGCCTCGGATTGTGGAAGCATTTAAGGGCGCCATGCCAAGCCGCAAGGCAGNCCCCCACTGCCTTGCGGCTTGGCATGGCGCCCTTAAATGCTTCCACAATCCGAGGCTTTGATTGACTTCCATGGCCCCTTGCCGACAGATGAGGCTGTGCACAGATTCAGGTGAAGTCCTGATGCATCCATGTGTCAGTTGGTGACCATGATGAGGCTAGGGTAGCTGGCACAGGATTAGTGATTAGTGGCCTTCTTGTGCTTTCGCTTGCCACCAACGACCCATCACCGTTTAGCACAGTCTTTCAAGGCGAGTTCCCGAATGCCGACGAGTTCTCCAGACCGCTTGGGCGGATGAATTCAATGGTGCCGCTCCTCCATGCCGGCAGTCCTGTCGAAAGCAGGTGCCGCCTGAGTGCTAAGTACCCGAACCAGGTGATCTGCCTGGTGGGGACGGCCTTACTCAGCGTTCCTGCCGGTGTTCTTGGTGCAGCCTTTCAAGCTCTTTGGCTATCCGTTTAATATTTTTGTGCAGTGCGGTGCTGTTAAAACAGCTTCTGTGAGGATCACATCTCCTCGCGACTCTCCCGCAGGCTTCCCCTCCGATCTGAGGATCTGGGACGGCCTTTGTTGTGCCACGGCAACAGGTCACGTAAAGCCGTAAAACCCGATGGCCCCAAGCACGCAGGAGCGTCGCCACCCACCTTGTTCTACTGCCTGGGGAGCATGCATGGTTGGCTTAGTGGTCGGTGCCTTGGTCACAGCTGCACACGAGTACAGGTCTTGTGAGACTTCATGGTCACTTGAGGGTGCTTCCCCGCCCAGTTACTATCGACTGGCAACTTTGTTTTCCTGACCCGTGTGTACCAGCAGCCCGTGCGGGAGTCGGACACTGAAGGTCGAATACTTAGTGCAACCAACACAGCATGTTCATGCAACCCTTGAAGCTTTGCACTGCTTCTTGCCTCAGCTTTGCACTTGCACGAGAGTCCTTGCATGAGGGTGCCCTCGAGCTGTCTTCATGTACAGATCTGTCGACTTGAATGTGCACTCACGCCGTCTTCCAGTGTAGATCTGCAGACTTGATGGGTTGCCCTCATCTTGTTATCCTTGTCCAGAGACTAAGCTCTAGCTGCTAGGAGAGCAGTAGAGCACTCCCCGGCCATGAGCCAGACGTCCCATGAAGGGTCGCAAGCTGGAGTGAGCGTAACCCTTGAAGCTTTGGATGTGTGAGGCCGTGCATATGGTGCGGATGGATGGCAAGCGTCTGCGCGTTGATCTCAGTCCTGCATGGTGGCCTTGTTTCTGTTGCTTTCGCTTCCACTTACGCAGGGTTGCGCCTTGTCGCTACCTGGACATCATCTTTGCCTTGCCTTTTCTGGTGCCCTGCATGAGATAAGCTCTTTGTGGATGTGGAGTATGCACTGGCGCTTTTGCAGCGGCTCGAGTCTGCTAGGTGCAATGGTCGCAGCGCCTGCTATGCACTGCGCGCTGCAGCTGCAATACCATCACTTCTTGTTTAACACGGTAAGTAAGACTAAGTAAGACCTTCGCAGACACAGCAGACTTGCAGGGGCTCCGTCCTTAACCAAGGCACATTCGCGAGTACCTGCTGAGCAGTGTCCATCTCGTACGGTACCCACGGCTTCGTCCGAGTTCCTGTGAGCTATTGCACAGCGAAGTCCCGCTTGGCTTGAGCGAAGTTGCAGCACCTCTAGGCAGATCTCTTGGCGTGGCTACCGTCCTACTTCCTGTGCATCTCCCTTCTGCTGCACGGCAGCTGTCAGGAGTCAGACAGAGAAAGCTTTGCAGTACACAGATTCAGGAGCTCGTCCCTTGGCCCCTGCGAGGAGTTCCAGGGCAGCCAACGACAAGCTTACTACAGCAGGGAGCAGCTCGCAACGGGTCATGCAATGTTGGCTTGATCTTGTCCCTGAAGAGTCTGATCAAAAGGGTGAGATCACGGTGTGTTTCCTGATTTTGATTGGATGGTCAGGCATTCCATGGCATGTGCATGTTCCGCTGGATCAAACTGGACAGTGTCCAAGCTGCAAGACTCCAAGACACCTGAGCCGGCAGTTTGCAGAACGGGCGAGTTTCAGTTTCTGTCAATGTCTCCACCAGGTTTCTTTGGAGGCATGTTCGAACAACTCCGGCAAGTCCTCCGCGAGAACTATGTTATCTTCAGGACACTCAGTGCATGTACCAGGTGCCACGCACCGTTCGTGTGCATGTGCCCGGAGAGGATCACCTTCATTCTGGCAACAGCTCTTTGGATATCAGGTTCGGTACTTATGTATTATGCCGAGCGCGACAACCCAGACGAAGGTTCCCACACAGCAAGCAGATGCACCTTTCTTGCTAGATCAGTGCTTCATGCCGATAGATTGGGAGAACGTTTGAGGTACTCGGGATCATTTCCGCACGCTGTTTCTTTCCTTCTGGATGACTGGACTGGACTTCACCAGCGAAGCTCCCGTGAACGACCATTCTGCCCAGGTGCATGTCTGCAATTCGGAAACAACAGAGCCAGCAGAGTGCAAGTGCCTACAAATCCAAGGGGAAGGCCGTTCACACGCTCATCATGCTGGTGGGTGTCGGTGTAGCTTGGCGCAGCAACGTCGTAACCCGGGCTCTGACATACCGTTGGCTTTGTGCAGATTGAGCGAGTGATCGTTTGTTCCTGAACGCTTTGAATACCGTTTCCTACTAGGTTGCAAGGAGGTGATCTAGTTCGTGGCAATGCATCTGTAGGCAAGTGCGATCGGTTTGTAGCCCTTCTTATGCCGACAAGGTCTTCACCGTGCCCATGGGTGTCTTTGGTGCAGCCTTCCGAGAACGCTGGAGTCCCACAAGCACCCGCGATCACAGGCAGTCTTCTCTCGACAATGAGGTCTGGATGAGATGCATGCTCAGCTTCTCATGTCCAGGCCGGAGTGGCGGGGCAGCGGTGGGGGTCACATGCGAGAAGAAATGTCAGTTCACGCAAGCTTGTTGCCAGGCCCAATGCTCCTCGCAAGAGCACGGAAGTCCGTCGTGGTTCGGGCACGGCGGTGCTTCTTGCGCAGGCGGCAGGGCTGCACGTACGGACGCTGATAATTACGGTTGATACTGGATTGCCTTGTGGGCCTGATCTCCTGCGGCACCTGTGTTTGTTTTATTTTGTGTTTGACATGGACTTGGGGACACGAACGGCAACTAGCAGCTAGCAGCAAGACACGTTCGTTGCTGATATTGGTTGTCAGGAGGAGCTCGACAACATGTCCGTACCTTGCCAGCAATCACTCTCTGCTGCCCGTGCAATGCGGTGGTTCTGTCCGAAGCCAGAGAGAGAGCAGAGAGCAGCCGAGGTTGCCTTCAACACACTGGCACAGGAACGAGCCTCTGGAGTCTATCGATGCTCGGCCGATAGCTCGAAAAAACAGACCGACTAGGACTAGGACTCGGATGGGCGTACAGCGTCCATGTGCTCAGACTGTTGAGACTCTGAGTCCCTGCGAGTTTTCACCGAGGAGACGTTCATGACGTCGCTTGCCTGGAAGACTTGCAAGGGCGCAGGTCTGAGCCTTGCATCGCAGCCGCATATAGCGACAGGTAGACGACGAGAATCTCATGCGACTGCAGCCTGGATCTCGTAAATACCATTGGTACAGGCTGGCTGGCGACGTGCTAAAATGGCAAGCACATGACATGACTCGGTTTCAGTGGTGTGTGACAGTGTGTGAGTGACTGGTGGGCTGTTCAGCTGTCACCTGTATCATTTGCCAGGGAGACTTAGGATTTTGAGCTGATCCTCTTACCGGACGCTTCCATGTTAAGACTAGAAAGACGGTCACGACTGGCGGGAGGCTGCTGATGGGGAAGCGACATCCAGGCAGCTCTGCTGGTCTTGTGCGGCAACGTTACTCGCTGGTTTCGCACGCATCCTTCAGTCGTTTCTGTGTGGGCGTAGCCCGAAATAGACCGCGCATGAGCTAGGCAGGCTTGAAGATGATGTAAGCAGATAAACAGTTGCAGGACTACATGCCAAGAATTGTCAGAGTAGGTGCAAGTAGGAGCTGTACATCATCGGCGCATATTTTCCAGGCAACGGGGCCGGTGCAAAGTGGTGACTTAGCTGCGGCAGATCTCGAGCAAATGTCTTGGACGGCTGCAGCGGGTTGCACGGCACCTCAAAATATCAAAGCCAAGGCTTCAGCACGCCATCGTTGCTGTGACTGGACTTTGCTGCTTTGCCTCCTGCGTGGATTCTGGGCTAACATCAGCCAGTCGCTGCAAGTAGAAGCACGCAAGCCGATCTAAGGAAACGCTGACGTTCTTTGAGCCTCAGCAGCAGATCTGCAGCAGTGGTGGTGGCAAGACTTGAACGATGACTATCGGGGGTCTGAGCGACGAACTCAGGATGACTGCGAAGCGACGGCTGCGGCTGCTGAAGACATGGACACAGGTGCCGCGTGTGCCGCTTTCGGGTCTCGCCTGGCGCCATGCAGCTGGGAAGGTCTGGGCTTCACACTGCATGCTGCGAGCTGCAGCACATACAGTCGCATGCTTTCAGCAGTCTCACTGCCTCTTGATCTGCACGGCTTCTATGAGCATTTGCAATCTAGCGAAATTTGTGGGTTGCTGCTGGGTTACAGCAAATTAGGCTGTGTTTGCTTTGCTTCCTCGCGGAGTTTGTCGCTCGCTGCTGGTGCCATCCGCAGCCTTGGAAGATGCCCCGTCTCCCAGCACTGGTGCCAGCACTGCTCAGCACTAGCAGCGCAAGGAGTCCGGCTTCTGCCGCCTGCCCTCAGGTTCTTGCATCCAACGGGTGCAGCAGATCTTCTGGTCATGGCAGGCGGGCCGGCGCGGCGTGCATGGGCGTGCGTGCGATTCAACAAGGATGGGTGCGTTCGGCGTTCGGTGCATCTGACGACATCCTCGAGCCGAGGCTCTCTTCCGATCACTTTGGCTTACTTGGGAGGTGGGCGGTCGCCTCTCCCACATTTTCCCTACTTCACAACTCTGCCCGGACCTTGAGGATTTTCCGTAAGCTACCGGCTGCGGAATTTCGCTGTCACCTTGCGCCTTTGGCGGCTCGCCGCTTTGGAACGCTATGTGCCTGCCTTTGGTGACTTCCTGGAGGTACCATGTTTCAGACCGCCAGCGGTAGAGTCGGTAGAGAATTGCTTGTTCTGCATTCCTTGAGTTGCTCTGCGGGACAGGTGCTGGCCGGACGCGGCTACCAGATGCTGCAAGTCTGCTATGTGCTGACGAGCTTTTGGTTTATCTTGGCTGCGTCGTTTGATTGCAGTTGCGATTCAAACTCGAACTTAAGCAGACTGTGTTCGTGGCAGCAAGTGCACATGCGTTGTGCTGCGACCTCAAGACAAGTTAGGTACAACTGGTACTTTCTCCATGGCGAGTTCCAAGTTAAAAGTGAAGACAAGACGTTTGCTTGCTGGTACTCGAACTTCTGGCCCCAAGCTTACATGCCTTTTGCAAGTTATGCACTGTGCTGACAAGCTGCGGCTGCAGTTGATTGAGATTAATGCGCGACAGTCACCCCTGCGATGTGCAGAGGTTTGCAATGCAATTCACGCACCTCGGCTGGCCATTGACTTGAGTATGCAAAGTGCCGGAGCGATTGCCTGCGGCCGCTGACTTTGGCACTCTGCAAAGCCGGGATTCGATATGCAGATAAGCCATCCAAGGCTGATCCACATGAGTGGTGACTATCCAATGACTGAGTATCCTGTGAAAGTTCGACTCGTCCACGCTTGTCGCTCCGACGCAGATTGTGTGCATGACAGCATCCCTTCCGAACAGCTACTGCTGCTTCAGAGACAGCTGTGGATATGTTCGTCAGTGGTGAAGAAAGAAGACAATAAGATTCAGGAATGGTCCTACGGTATCCCGAATAGCTGTTGCCAACTCAATCGTGGAAGACCAGCTCGAACCAAACTAGCGACGCGGCCCCGCGGCCCCGCGGCCCCGCGGCCCAACGGCCCGGGGCACACACACGGAGAAGTGGCGAAAGGTGACATATCCAACGGCTTTTTAGCCCCAACATCCATTCCTGGGAACCTTAGTGAATCATCCGAAACCTTAGAACATAGCGAGGTCCAGGTTCTCGGCTTAGCCTGGTGCCACACGGTGGAAAATTGCAGGTACGTGGGAGTGATCAGCTCCCATATCACAGGCGTGTTGGAGCTTCCGGTGGCCCCCTGCTGAGGAAACTTGACACTTCCAGAAACCTTTAGCTTAGAATCAAGGCTCACAGACACACACACACACAGTCTGCACCGCACTGCAGCAGACCCTAGCGGTCGTCGCCGTCGTCTTCGTCGTCGCTCGGCTTGGGTCCTGGCCGATATTGTGCTTGGGTCCTGGCACTGGACCAGACGGCCCCAAGTGCAATGAGAGCGACAATTTCATGGGGACATGGCCTGTTGTATGCTCTTTTTTGCTGCCAGGCGGACTTGGCTGCATCGGGCCCATCGGTGCCAGCGGCCTGGACCTTGGGTGTATGAAAGCAAGAGTGGGTAGGTCTGTGTGCGGCTGCTTCGGTTGCTCCTGGTGCACAAACGGTCTCGTCCTCGTCATGCTTGGTGCCTGCGGTCGGGACCTCGAACCCCAGTGCCTGTGGTGTAGCTCTGCCCAGCTCCGAAGCGTGCCGGGAGGGAGGAGCTGAGAAGCAGCATGAGGCGCCGGGGATGGGTTTAGGCCCGGCATGAGATCCCTGGTGTGCTGTGAGCCATTGTTAGCCCGGGACATGCCAGGACATTGACCCCTCGGAGAACTTGATCCCCTTGAAGGCTTGGGTCGTGTCGCTGAGAAGAACTTCCAGCGGACAAACATATCGGGCAAGTTCTTCCTCCTAGAACATGAGCACTGCAAAGCCCACCGCCAGGCTGGCAAGCGGGCCGCCTCTGCTGCCGGATTTAGCGGTGCCGCGATCGTGCCGGCAGCGAGCTGCCAGGGCGTCATGGTGGGGCATGGCCAGTGTTCTGAGCTGGATGGCTTGCAGGACGCACTGCCACGTGGTTGCGACATGGGACTATCCAACTTGTCGAATCTGACCCACTCTCTCCTGCATACTGCCACTCCGTGACCTGGCAAAACGATGACGTCCTGGTGAAGTCGAAGCGCTGTGAGGGCACGGGCTTGCAGTCGCTGCTGGAAACTCGCAACGGCTCCTGCCTTTGCCAGAGAGGTGATCCGCTGGAGTACCAGAATACACATGGTCGGCTATGCGAAGCAGCTTTGCGAAGGCACCGATGCTGAGCAAGCTGATGCAGATCTGCGGTGCAGAGGACCTAGTCCAGGCCAAGCAAGACCTCGAGGAGGCCACCGCTGCCTTGGCTGAGGCACCCGGGTCAGATGCAGCTGAGACCGCAGAGCCCGAGCCACCGAACGGGATCCTCGCAGAGTCTGCTGATGCTCCCATGGCAACTGCTGGACAGTTGGTCATGGACAAGGACACGGACATGCCAGAGGAGCCGACGCTTCATCGGGTCATGCAGCCTTTTTTGGAGCGGGAGCATTTTCAGGTTTGTGCCACGGAGCCCCACGCGAACATCGTCCTGCGCATGAATGCAGCGGGCTCGATCCTTGATCACGGGAGCTCGCAACAGCCGACTGCAAGGCTGGAAACAAGTGCAAGAGCAAGTGGTGGGGCGCTCGTTGGACGAGTGCACCGGTGATGACTGGATGATTCGTCTCCTCTCTGATCTTCGCCCTCCCACTGCCACCGACGCCCAGATCGTGCTGTGCAAGTTGCCTGAGGCTCCCACTTTGGGAGACCCTACAAAGCTCGGGCTGTGTGCGGTCACCGAAGTCTTTCGTGGTGCACGCTTCAAAAGCACTCGCAAGGGCTCCGGTGAGTCTTCCCGGCGGATGGGTCAGAACCGTCNCATCCGTGGCGGCTGTCAGATTGGTTCCCCTCACCAAGGTCACCGACCATCAGTGGGCTGCAGCAGGAATCACGATTCCATGGACGGTCGATCCCCTCGAGAACGTGGTCGCCGAGGTCCGGTACGAGGTGCAGCAGTGGCTCCCTGATCGTTTCGTGGTTCGGGCCACCCCGGCGGTGATTGCAGCCATCGAAGCCGCGATGGAGGATCCAGACAAGTTCGTGGCCAAGGCCAGTGATGGCAAGGAGACCGTTGCTGAGCTGCTCAAAATGTGGTCGCTCCAAGATTTCGGTCCCACCGTCCAGGGCGGCAAGAACATCACGATTTTTTTGCAGAGCCTGCCCAAGGCATACAGCTCTGGCGGCCTCAGTTTCCCCGCGGAGGAGATCGCCTGGCAATCGACATGTCTCCGAGCCCCAGATTATTTTCAGCTGGTCAATCAAACTGCGAGCTCAAAGACCTATTCGCGGTCAGTGCTGACGAAGTTGTCCAGTTTGATGCCGCCGGCAAGCGAAAAGGAAAAATCTGTTGCTGCGGTCGTGGCATTCGTCAAAGCCGTGGACGCTTTGGCAGCTCCGGTCTTAAGCATCGGATGAAGTGCACAGAGCCGGGCCGGAAGTGAAAATGAAGGCTGCAGTCCGAGTGCCTTTGATATCGCGATAGAGTTGCACACTCCACATTCGGCTGTTGCATTTGCAGTAAACTCGTTTTTTATGAGATCGGCCGTCACGAGGTTTGGCATGAGCCAGATTTGACATAGCTTCCGGAACATTGCACACATAGGCGTAGAATATCTCCTCAACAAAATTCGCATTAAGCCTCCAGGCCCCTTCATGTGTTAATCCATGTTTCATGTCGTTGTTCTCAACAACCTGTCCCCCCACCGTGGTAGGGACGTCCCGAAATGCAGCCTGCACTTTCCACCCCCCCAGCCCAAAGCATGGGGGATATTCCTGCGGACCTTCGTGAATCATCCGAAAACTTAGAACATAGCGAGGTCCAGGTTCTCGGCTTAGCCTGGTGCCATACGGTGGAAAATTGCAGGTACGTGGGAGTGATCAGCTCCCATTCACAGGCATCCAACGAACGTCTTTGTTAGCACCGGACTTGTTGGAGCCTCCGGTGCCCCCTGCTGAGGAAACTTGAAACTCCCAGAAACCTTTAGCTTAGAACCAAGGCTCACGCACACACACACACACACAAGGCTCGCTATTCTCCGCCTGGGCTTTCGTCACCATGCCGGCAGCCATGCTAACATCCGCGTCTCGTCATTGCGGGCTTAAGGCAGTTGCGAGTGCCGCACCTGGTGACTTAACTGCACCGTACGTGGCCTAGGCTTTCCATGACGCCCTGGAAAAGCGGCGGATCCTGGCAGCGCAGCAGCGAAACCAGGCGCCGCGCATGCGAGCTGCACCGTGCCCATGCGGCATGCGCCATCAGCCTTCTGAGCTTCTGTCAGGCGCTTTGCAAGATCGTCCGAATGCTCCGCCGCATCATCCTCAGGCGCCGTTTCAGGCATCGCTTGGCAGAGTGCTGGCGCTCATTGCCCCCCGCCCTCCTCCCCTCCCAAAGTAGGGCCGGCACTTTGGCTTTGGAGGGGTGTTGCAGAGCGCGCCCTGGCAAACCACTCCAAGCAGATGACTTCTGTGGGCCTGGCCAGGAAGAAGAGCCTCGAATGAGAGCACAGATATTTGAAGACTTGAAGCTGTATTCCCGAGCTCAAACAGATGGACTGCAAAAAGGGCCCGTGATGTGCATGAGCCGATGAGCCAAGGTATCCTCGCTCCTTGCTTGCCTTTCAGCTGGCGATCTGCACTTGCGCAATGCAACTGACTTTGCAACCAGTTCTAACTCAGGCTTGGCATGGTTGTTGATGTTTCTGCACTCCGATGAGACACCTGCCTGAAGTTCAGGGTAATTGTGCGCCAAGCGGCAGTCACCGGAAGCTGCAGGCGGGCTTGGCCAGGATCTCACAGGAAGGCTAAGCGCAAACATACCATTTGGGTTGCTGGGTTGCGTCCGGGGCATGCTCAAAAAGTTCTGGACTCTTAAGCTTGGTTGAAGCGTGTCTGCCAAGGAGATATCTTTGCGTGGCACGCTTATGACGTTGGTGCGGGTACGAAGTCGCGTTGTACAAAGATTCATGTCGACATTTCCGTTCTTGTGCTGATTCCAACGAGGTGTTGGGAACAGCAACTGTCGCCACCTGGCTGCGGAAAAGACAGATACATTTAGCTGTTCGTTGCTGGCGAGAAGTGGAAAGACTTTCAACACTCGGTGAACGACTGCCCGGTTTTCGGAGAAGGTGGAAGGGACCAGCGAACTCCGCATGCAAACCTCCTCAGCGATGCGAAAGCTGTCTGGAGTGTGGTGGGCCAGTTCAGGGCTGCAATCTTGCTGCACTTGTCCTGCAGCGTGAAGTGAGCAACTGATTCATGCCGTCTGTAACGATCCCTTTTGTTAGAACCCGATTCCGATGCTGTCTCTGAGCAGTCTGGCTGAGCCTACAAGCTCAGGGAAGATCAGGCCCTGTGAGTTGCCTCGGATTGCTCCCTGTTACGCTGTCGACGAGCTCAGAGCTTTTGCTAGGAGTGAAGAGAGGGCATGCATGCTGCAGCTCAGTTCCATGTCGGTGTGGCCAGTCTGCGCACTATCCCGGAACTTCAGCCAGAGGCGACACGCAATCGGGTTGTGTGTTACGCCGGCAGATTCGCAACAGAGATATCATTGCAGAGCCCCTTGTTGCTCTCCTCGAGCCCCTGCACCATGCAACATTGGAACTCTGATAGTTGGGCAGTTGGGCTCTAGTTTGCGGGTAATTCGCTCGACTCCGAGATGCCCTGCATACAACTGTGTAGAGAGAAGTGTCGAAACAGAGTCGAATAGTCAAGCACTAAGCTTGTGACCGGATGGCCCGTGGGCGCGCGGGTTCACTCCCCGTGGTTTGAAGTGAGTCAAGAGAGGGAGCAAAGTTGGCAGGCAGTAGGCAGGAATGGGCCAGGAACTGATCTGGAAGCAAATTTTCAATGAAGCATCCATCAGCTGCCGGGGAAATTGTTGCGCTCCTGCATCGAGATTAGAGCAGCATGCAGATGTGAAATTGGGACTTCGATAGCCCTGCCGGCCCAATTTTATTGTTATCACTCTTCTGGAGAGGCGATGACGTGGGATCTTGTCATGCTGCCCTGCATCCTGTTCTTTGCGCTGAACTTCTTGGGTGGCGTGGATGCAGCGAAGCATCGACATTCAAGCGAGCGACTTGTGAAGTCCGTTAGCGCAGCATCGCAGGTCCGACTGCAGAGCCAATGTCGAGAATAGCTGCACTAAACGAATCCGGCAGTGCGGGTACGGTGCAACACCGGTCAATGTTTTCGAAGGTCGTGGGTCCACGGCCTTCATGAACCCTAGCTACCGCTGCTCCACGCTCTTCTTCATCTCCAGTCCTTTCCTGAGTTGCGAAAGGCAGAAGCAGCGAAGCATGCACTGTCATTGTAATTTGTGCCTTTCCGTTTCGAAGCGTGAGGGTTTTAAAGTCCCGAGCGAAGCCGAAGAGCCAAGACCATCTCGGTGGGCGGCCCCTTCTCCATTCCCCGGTCACGCTCCGGCCACGACCTGTCGAGAGATCACCCCGAAAAGCCGCGTGCTGGGACCAGTCGAGTCCCTCTGATTTGGCCGTTTGTTCCTTTTCTTTGGGGGGTTATGACATGGCAGAAAAGCTGGGCTTCGAACGAACGGTGTGAGTTTGCGTGGCAAGACCAACTCTGACCCAACACATGCACGGTGCTGAATCCAAGTTCCACATGAATGTCACTTTTTGGAGCACTCGGTCTGAAATGCGATGAAGCAGTTAACTACCTACCTACTTACCTACCTGCCTGCCTGCCTACCTACCTTCCTACCCACGCGCACACACACACACAACTTGGTTCTTGCGGAGATGGCGTGTGCAACGACGGTCTCTGCTTGCGCTCGGCCGAGAGTCCGGAGGCTATCAGCGCATTCTGCAGCTTGTGGCCTTCTGCCTCTACTTCTATCACCTCGACGCTCGACTTCCAGCTAGTTTGGGAGCTTTTCCTGCGTTGCAGCGGACTGTCGAACGAGCCGAGGCCAAGCCAGGTGACGAACGACGGCACCTGGCAATGCACTAGATGTGACCAGTGCATCCTGCTTGGAGCAAGGGTGTCCTTGAGCTGAGGCTGAAGCGGGCTTGTGCAGCTCAAGTGAGCTTCATCGTGAACTTTGGGCACCCTGGCGGCAAGCGTTTCGAAGAGAGCCGAATGCTGAAGATTGCCAGCGAAAGCTGAAGTTTGTCCTGTCGAGCTGTGCTTTTTTCCAGGCAAATTTTGGGCACCAGTGCATTGCTGAACCTGGTCTGGGCAGAAGCTGAGCTCCCAGAAGAGGAAGAAGTATCGCATCACCTCACCTACTATTCCATGTCGACTGTGGTTCCGATGGGATTCGCTGAGATTCGGGAGTCCGTGATCGTGATGAGCTTCGTGCAAGACCCAGCTGTAATCACACACGGCAGCGTCATGCTCACGCTGGCTGTTAGCGAAAGGATTTCGTGTAGATTAGTGTATGAGCTAATCGACAAGCATTTCGCAGCGCAAGTTTTGCAGCTCGCGGGGGACGTTGGACACAACCTCAGAACGCATTCGGCTACAGGCTGGTGTGATGTTTCCCAGCACCACTAGGCGTCTCGAACTCCACTGTCGAGTCGTTTGCATTCGGTCAAGATGACTAGGGGCCAAAGTTGCCTCAGATGTGCCATGCTCTGGGGACGACCCCTGATGGGAGTCGCTGGAGCCATGCCGCGGGTACGAGGAGACATATTGCTTGAAGGCTAAGAAACAAGACAGAAAATACCCGCTCCCCATGGTTGCAGCAAGTTCCAGCTTCTTCAGGACCGCCGGTTGCAAAGGAAGCTGTGCAGATGTTGTCGCCTACAATGCAGCTCTGAGCTGAGATTACAGAAATGGCCTCGGTGATGGGACCCCTAGTGGGACCGATTCGATTCAACACCTTGAACGGTGCTCAGGCCATCAAAGCTTGTGCCAAGTCGGCATCGTGGACGAAAGCTCTTCGTCTGCTCTCCACTCTCAAGACGACGCCTGGAGAGATTTCAAGAGTTCTCCATGCAGTGAATACGATGTCGAGTGGTGTGGAGAAGTTCCAACATGACGGGTGAGCGTGAGCACCCACCACGCAACTTCATCTGACTTGTCCGACGACAGGCTAGCAACCGACTGCCTGAAAAATGACTGGTTTCGGGCTTGCCTGATGTAGATTGAGTGAGCACCATGCTTCAGCACACACGTGTTGTCTAGAAAGCTAGGGCTAGGACCGCTCGGATGCACTGCAGGATGCACACGCATAACCCAACGATCATCAGCTACAACTCTGCCATCAGCACCTGCGAGAAGGGCAGCTCGGCCAGGGAGTTGCGGAAAGACACCTTTGTTTGGTTTGCTGTCCAACTCCCAAAGTAGAGCCACCGAAGCCCCCAAGTTTTCGCAATGCTGAAAGCAGCCGCCGTTGGTCATTTATGTTCAGGGTGCGACCACGTTCTCCTGATGCTGTGTCTGTTGGATCGAGTGTCAGGGCGTGCGGCGGCTCTCTGCGTTGGCGAGTCCGAGACTGTTTCGGAGATGAAGTAACACATATCGTATGGAAGACTGGCTTCGCCCAAAGCATTCGTCTCATGACATCAAATCCAGAGCCCACTCTCACGAAACGGTCGGGCGGAGCCCTTCTTTCGCAGCATGTTGCCATTGGATGGCCGTCTACTCCGTTCTCAGCTGAGTGGCCATCAGAAAGCCAGTCTTTAAGATCGGCCACTGTGCAGTGCAGCCATGGCCTTTGAAGCTGATAAGGCCTCTGCAGCTGACGTCTTGAGAGAATGCTTCGGCCAGGGCGGTGACTTCACCATAACTGTGGAAGAAAGCGCCGGGGAAGAAGCTGGCGAGGATGGGGCGATCATAAGTCGGTCTGAGTTCAGAGTTTGGTCCGTCCTACTGACAAAATGGTCCAAAGTCTTTGATAAAATGATCAATTCCAACTCCTTTGCAGAGTCTGCCCAAGCCCAAATGGTCATCAAAGATTTCTCTGCTGCTGCCGTGGAGGCGTTCTTGCGTTTCCTCTACTCTGGAGTCGTAGAAGGCAGCATCCCAACTCTGGTGGAGGTTGGCACACTGGCAGACAAGTATCAAGCGGACAAGCTATCGGCACTCTGCTTTCGGGCCGTCCAAAATAAGCTTCAGCCGGAAGTGGCGTGTGAGCTTTTCGCATGTGCAGACCGCTTTCAGGTCGCGGATCTGAGGCGCCAGGCGCTGGAGCAGATCCTGATCTACCCCAAAGAGGCACTGAAAACTCGCCCAGTACTCAATCCTCGCTTGTTGAACGAGGTTCTGGACTCCCCGCTGCTATGTATTGAAGATGCAGACTTGATGAGCATACTGCAAGGTTGGGGCAAGAGAAAGGCATCGGCGATGGAAAACGATGCCGTGCAGCCCATAATCGACAGTCGCGTGTCCAACCTGCAGAAGCGAAAGCCAGGCGAACACAGCACGGATGTATTGCAGACGCTTTGGAGCCGATACGCGAACAATGGGAAAACAGATACGTTCTTGGGTTACTGGGTGTCCATCATTCTTGGCACTCCGTGTATCCTTAATGGAATCTACAGATCCATTGATGAAGGGAACAGACTTGCCATGCTGCAAGGTTGTGCCGCCAACTCTCGCAATTGCTTGCCGCTGCGATTCAGCAAGGGGTGGATTGTGTGGATGCTTCCCCACCACTCGGTGTACCTAACAGGCTTCTCTTTTGCTCACGTCATCTCGAGCCTGCTGCACTTCGAAATTCTGTGTTCACGAGATGGTTGTGATTGGCACCTCGCTGTGTCATCGGAGAAGCGCGAGATCCCGGCGAAGAAAACTTTGAGCTGCAGACAGCCTCCTCATCTTGTGAAATGGTTCAAATTACAGGTCTTGGAAGGCGAGTTCATCAACAACTTTGGAATACACGGTATTTTACAAACAGACTGATGCCAGACGCGTCGACAAGCGTTGACAGGCCTCCGACATCGTTCAAGATGGACCGTGCCGACAAAGCTCACCAGCAAGCTTGCCGCGAGATGTTGGAAAACAAGCTTCACAGGAGAGTAGTCAGTGAACTCATGGGTTTTGCAAGTGCGTCAGCCGAGGCAATGTCTGGGTGCAGGCTGTGGCCTTGCTGGACGAGGCGCGCGCCCAGCGGCTTGAGCTGCAGGTCTCTTGGCTCCAGAGTTGTGTCCTCTGTCGATGGAGATAGAAATGGGAGATGATGACAGCCCTTGCAGTGCAGGTTATCACCTACAACGCTGCGATCAGCGCTTGTGAAAAAGGCAGCTTTGGGGTTTCGCAAAGGTCAGTGGCAAAGGTTTAGTCTTTTCCCTCTTCATGCCATACTGCACCCTCCCTCATCTCAGATGCAGCTTTTTTGTTGAAGGAACACACAGCAAAGCTGATACCGAAACGCTGAAGCTAACGATGAGCTTTACAGCTCCTGGCGCACTGAACCCGGCTCGCTTCCCTCGCATGCATTGTTAATCTAAGCCTGCATCGACGCCGCCAACCCTTCCCGACACCATAGAAACAGAAACCAATCATGCGTCCAATGGACTCCGAGGGAAACCAAGTCAACAGAGGATCCGGGGCATGGTTGCCCCGCCAGGAGTTTGAGCCTATCAAAAGGGAGTCTAGAGGCTAGTCTGGTGTTAGAGTTCAAGCACCAAGCTTGGCGATTGCCAAACTGCCGATGGTGCCATGGATGTGTGGTTCGTAGACTGTCTAGAAACTGCTGTCTGGTCGCCGGTCGCGGCCCAAAAGGCTTGCCCTTTGATGCGGAATGGCTGACAGAATGCCGGCAATGCGAGGAAGCAAGTGTTTTTGAATGCGAAATAGTTTTTGACCGGTCGTTCGGTTTATATCACAACATGTGGCATACAGTTCCTGCTTATCCAGGCACTTCGCCTTCTCTTCGGCAGCATTGTCCGCATGCTGGTTGGAGACATAACCCCATTCTGACTGTTCGAAGATGTCCTCAAACGACTTCCTGTCAACATGAGACTTGATCCGATCTGCTTTTCGAGATTTCTAACAACTTTCAACCAAAGATCGGCATGCAACGTTTTGTACTTGATTTTGCGACTATGCATGAGGCGTTTAATGAGTTTAATGTTCTTGACCGTAACTAACGAATCAAGCCGGATAGGAACTTCGCCTTGCGTGCTGAATAGCATTCAACCAGAGCTCGTAACTCTGCACGTGGTACTGTTTGCAGAGCTCCTTCCAGACAACCTGCAAGCGTCCCGAAACATTCCCAAGTGCCGTCTTGGCTAAGGGCAACGGCAGAGATTCCCCCAACTACAAAGCCTGCAACGTTTATCCGAATTGTTGGGACCTCCACTCCCATCCGTTCCATAACGATAACCATGCAGAACTGTGCCGTTGACCTAAATGCCGGTTTCTGTGGTGTTGGTTTCGAGATTAAGACGGGTTCTTTCTTTTAAATAAATGAGTCCGCGTGGATGGCGTGATACCACGAAGCCAATAATTAACAGGGATGGGTGCTGGATTCCAGCTTGCCTAGTCCGCTCAGCAGGAGGTTCTCCATAGAGCTGGTTTAGTTCACGGCATTGCCATAGGAGATGTAGGAGTGTCGGGTTGGACAGCATGCAAAACGGGCCCTCAAGCAAGTGATTGTTAGAGGAAGGAACACTGCCCTGAACTGACGCATGCAGTGCACGTATGTGACTTATGTTCTGCAGTTGGCGCAAGTGCTTTGAAGCCACATAAACATCAGCTCCTTTCTCTAAACATTCGCCTCCTGATGCCGGCAGGATTGTCGCCACAATACCGCTTCTTCTGTTTCAAAGAGGGTTCAGACGCAGCTTGTAGAGCATTTCAGGACGTGCAGGGCTCCTAGAGTCAGCGACGTAGACTCTATAGCAAGTAACACGGCAGAGCCCTAGACTTCATGAGCCAACGATGCTGCGTGGCGCAGCCATGGGATGCCAGCCTAGTTGTTTTGGCAGAAATGCCTCAAAGCAGGCTCGACACGAAACTGGCTCTGTTCAACTCCACCATCAGCACATGTGAGAAAGCGGGACAATGGCAAGTGGCTTTGCGCTGCATCTCGGTGTTGCCTACCCGTTCCCTGTCGGCAGATACGATAAGCATGAATGCTGGGATCAGCGCATGTCAGAAAGGTCAGCAATGGAAACGAGCGCTGCAGCTTTTTTCGATGTCCCAGCTCGTGGCCATGTCTGACATCATAAGTGCAAGTGCAGTCACCAGCGCCTTTGGCAGGGAAGCCAAGTGGCAGCCAGCGATTCAGCTACTCTCCAACGCATCTGCAGCCACTTTGCGTCCAAATGTGATCACGTACAACGCTACTGCTAGTGCATGCGGACGAGGGGCTCAATGGGCAGTGGCGCTCGACATGCTGCCTGTGATATATCATGCCGGAGTTCAGCCTACCGCCATCTCCTTCAATGCGATCGTTAGTGCCTGCGAGAAAGGACACGGCTGGTCCAGGGCACTACAGGTGTGCCAGGACATGCAAGCTAGCGGATTGACATGGACGGTAATCACGCTAAGCGCGCTCGTCAGCAGCTGCGAGAAAAGTCAACAATGGCAAAAGGCGTTGGAAGTATTCTCAAGGATGAGTGATGCCAGTATATCGCCGAATTCAACAAGCTTCAATGCTGCGATTAGCGCATGCGCAAAGGCTGGTCAATGGGTCCTGGCAATGCAGCTGTTCTGGAGCATGCCTTCCGAGGCAGTCACACCTGACCGTGTGAGCTTCACCGCTGCCATTGGCGCCTGTGCAACAAGTGGTCAATGGCAGCTCGTGTTGGCCCTTCTCTCTACGATGGAAGTGGCCAGCATCGTTCACGATGTCATCAGTAGTAACACCTCCATCAGTGCCCTTGAGAAAGGAGAGCAGTGGCTGATGGCTATGCAGTTGCTTCTCAGCATGGCGGCCACGAAAAAAGAGCCGAACGTGGCTAGCCTCAGTGCAGCCATCAGTGCATGCGAGACGACCTGCCATTGGAAGCACGCATTGCAGCTTCTCTCCGACATGCCTTGCACCGGAATTGCTCCAGACATTGTCAGTTTCAATTCTGCCACTCGGGCAGCTGTTCGACAGCGGAATTGGGAACCAGCCCTTTGCGTGCTACGAGCAATGCCTCTTGCTAAGACGAAGCCCGATGTGGTGAGCTACGACATAGCCACGAGTGCAGTGGACACAGCAGGGTCAAGTTGCCTCGTGGCGGTTCACCTCCTTTCAGAGGCTTCAGCCCAGCGTCTGTGGAGATTGACCCGTTCGATGCTTTCGTAACTTGAGAACAGCAAAGTTGCTTTTCAGGTTTCTAGTGATTGCCCAAGTCGCAGTTTAGAGACCACCGTCGTGCTGCACAGTGATCGCGAGCCGAAGAGACAGTCGATCGCCGAACTCGTCACGGCTGTGCGCAGCCCACCGTGCTGTTGCCGTACTCTTTGCATAGCCAGGCTCTGAGTGGCCCCGGGCGATTGCTCTGCTGGCAGAGTTGCCGCAGGTTGGCTGGGAAGGGCGTCCATGGGAGTGGTGCTTTAAGCGTGTGGGAATTGTCTTGTCCGGTATCGAATGCGAAGGTCGCACTGGACCACGATGTCATCTCATTCAACGCGGCGATCAGCTCTTGCGGGCGAGGTGGATGCTTCAGCAAGCCACCGAGCAGGGTGTGCCGTATGTCTGTCACTCTTTCGATTTTGTCAGGTTCCCAGTGGGCTGTGGCTGCCGCACTACTCCGGCAGCTACAGGCACTATTGCGGCTCTGCATTTTCGTCACGGTTCTGGAGTTACTTTTACATGCCGCGTAATGCTGGTTCCGAGAAAAGCGAAGTGCAGCCACTGCGTAATTTTCGTGTGCTGTCCAGGAGACGGAGATGCGGCTTACCGTTATCACTTATGGAGCCGCGATTAGTGCTGCAGAGATCCGTGCCGGAAGATTCGAGGGAATGATTGACATCCAAGCTTGTTGTTGCAAAACCTGGAAGTGACTGGTGACTAGTGATCAGACTAGCCAGGTATTTTGTTCAGAACACCCGTGCTGAGCAGATAGACACGACCTCTGATTCAAGGAAGGGGCAGCAATGGGAATGGGCATTGAAGCTGCTGCCCGGCACCACTGGGCTGCCAAGGGCGACGACATGACATTATGATACGGATCCACCTACATTTTGCCTTTGTAACAATATCGTATCGGTGAACAGCAAGAGCATCTTTGCAGCAAGGCGATGGCAAGCATGCTTTTTCGGATCAGCTTCACATTGTCCAGGCTGTCAGAGATGCTGACGCAACGCCTTTTCGGAAATGCGCCTTTGCAGCCTCAGATGTGCATCATTAAGGCTCTTTCGTTGCAGCAATGATTGGTAAGGTGATCACTTGCAGTGCAGCAATTAGTGCCTGCGAGAAGGCAGGGCGTTGGCAAGAGGCATGGTACCCCGGCATTTGGATTGGATCTGTCGAGTACTTCCGCAATCGTGCCAGCTTCCCCGCCACAAGGGTTCGCTAAGGCACTTGTTGCAGGAGATCGACGATCTCAGGATCAAACTGGACGTGATATCGTTGTTCCTCAATGCATTGGCTTGCCGTGCCCTTTTTGGTCGAAAGCAGGTTGAGCAGGATATGTGGTCGAAGTTGTCGTCCAGCCTTTCACCTTTGTCGTTCGATGAAGCTATTAGGACCAGTCAGCGGCCGACTCGACAACGCTAAGGAGTGCGGTGATCAGCGCTTGTGGACGCGACTCGCAGTGGCGCCATGCGGTTGCATTGCTCGGGAACATGCAGCTCCGGCACGTACAAGGCTTGTGCTGCTGTCACCATGCTGTTGGATGACGGGTGCTGTGATTCATTGAGCAGGCAACCTGGTTACATACAACAGTATGCTGAGTGGACTTGAGAAAGCTGGGCAGTGGCAGCTTGCCCTCTCGTGTCTGGCAGAGCTCCAAGACCAGCTGGAGCTCGATGCTTTTTGGCAGGCATTGTTCTTCTGAGTAGCTTGCCTACGCAAACGCGGCATCTCAAAGGGGCTTCTAGTAGTTCAGGGCACTTCACGACCTTCTGCACGTGGACAAGGTTATAACTTACAGTGCCGTGATCAGTGCTTGCGAAAAAAGCGGGCGCTGGCAAGAAGCCTTGCTGGTTTTGGTCGACATGCAAAGGCTGGAAGCACCGGGTGTGTCTGTGCTGTCTACATCCTGCTGTGTCTTCTTCCTCCTTGCCTTCGCTGCTGTTGCAGACGGCGGCTAAGTGGCAACGACATCACATACAACGCGTCTATCTCCGCATGCCAGAAGGGCGGCCAGTGGCGCTTGGCCTTGCAGCCACTCGCTTTCTAAAACGTTGCAGCTACGTGAGCGATCGATCGGGCGAATGCTACCTTGGCGCAAGGCTCCTTTCTGACTTTGACATCCTGAGCCTGCAGAGGGATGTTGCTTGGCTTGCTTGGCATCAATCCTCGCACCTTTCGAAGGTGCCTGCCTCAGTGCCACATTGCCAACGATCTACTTAGGAGATCAGCTACAGTGCTGCGATCAGTGCATGTGAATGGGGTGCCCTGGCTCATGTTGTTTTGGCACTTGCGCAGTAAATTTTCTGGTTGAGTGGTTGGGAATCCGAGGAGAACCAGCAAGCTGGAAAAAACGAACGCGTTGGCAGCGCATAAACGAAACCACGGCGTAAAGGCAAATCCGTTGGTGAAAAAACCTCAAGCCAGGACCTGAATCTTGTCTAAATCGCTTAGTAATGAATCCACGCAGTATCCACAAACCACAGGCACAGGAGTTGAGCTGCGGTGCGAGGCTCTACAGGCTGAAATGTGCGTTTGTGCCTCGAGATGGCAGATACCCGGAAGCTTCTTGATTTCAGGAAGGAAATCACGAGATTGACGATTCAGAAAGACTGTGGCTTGTTTGAGTCAGCAAAAGACTGACATGTATGCGAAACGAATTTAAGCGAAAGTTGTCAATGTCAATGCAAGTGCATGTCACGGTTGGGGTGTAAGGGCGGGCAGCTCATGATAGTTTCGAACATCTGCTGGGCGGGAAGTTCCTAAGAGTGTGGCTCAACCAGCTCTAGAATTCGACAAGATTTGCTGAGTACTTTTTCGATCTTTTTCGATTTGTTCCAAATGTGGGAACACGAAGTATTCGTTCTGGAAGGAACCCCTTGCAACTGTACATGCGATAGACAGGCTCTGCTCGATTCACATCCGTCCGTCTGTCTGTCAACCATACCGTCCGTGTGGCCATCAGCCGAGTTCACGTTTCTGGCTTCAGAGCGTGTGCTGAAGTTGTCAAAGGCTACCAGTGGCAAAGATCTCTGCTTCTCCTCGGGAATCTGCTGTCCTTCGAGTTCGAGACCAACATCATCACGTGCCTTTCTCATCGGAACACTGACTGAGGGCTTTGGGCCGCGAGCCATGGGCCAAGTGAGAGTCATCACTGCTGTCTGTACAGGGCTTTGCCGCAGGTACAACGCTGCTCTCAGCGCTTGCGCTGAAGCCAGCAGCTGGGAACAGCCCTTGCTTCTGCTGACAGACCTGCAGGACGTCCAAGCTCGCCTTGGTATCTTGGCTAGGTGGAAATGGCCAAGAGGCCTCCCATTTGTGTCCGCGTGTTCTCGCCCGTGACCCAACGGCCCAACAGCCCATGAGCAGGAGCTGAGACTCACTGCGAACACAATCACATGCAGCGCCGCCAAGCGGCAAGGAGTCCAAGTCAAAGCCCTGTCCACGGGTTTTGCGCACGACGGCATGTCGCCTTTTGGCTCAGGTTGCCATCAGTGCATGCGAGATGACGAGCCAGTGGCCAGAAGCCATGCAGCTTGGCCTACTTGTTCAAGTACTGCTCCGGCGAAAGCGTTACAGCAAAGGAAGAGCGGCTGACCTGAGCAATTCCGAGGTTCCTACTTGAGGACTTGCAGACCAAAATCTGCCGAAGCAACATGCTCACCTACAGCTGCTTGACATACGACAGCGTTTGCGCTACATAGAGCTCCTATTGGCTCCTTGAACCTGTCTGGACCATTTAAGCACAGCGTCGCAGCATGCTGCTGACTCTGATGTGTAAGCTTCTATGCTTCTGAGGCTTTGCTGTGGGTGCCTGCGGATCTGCGGCTCAGGGTGACAGCCTCCTATCACTGCTCCTCGAAGTGCGGACTGAAGCGCGCAGGCTTCTGCGAAAGAAACTGCTGACTGCCCTGGGGAAAATAGCCGGAATGCCCGGTAGATTATAAGTGCAAGCAGAATGCGCAGCAGCTGCAGCCAACACACATCTACAGAACATTTTCGTGTCTCCAGCGAGAGCGCGAAAGCCTGTCAGCAGTCTATCCTTCACTGACCTTGTGCGTACTGTGATTTAGCCGATGCTGGGCGAATTGCTGATTTCTGTATTCCTTCCTGGCTGTGATGATGCAACGGGGCACACTTGCGGCTGTTTTCTTGCTGCCACTGCGCAATTGCTAAGGTCTCCGGAACGTTCTGGGTCTTGAGTGCCACTCTCTGGTATCTTGCGGAGGCTGCACGGGAGCACGGGAGCACCGGCTAGTGGCTCCGAGGGCTCATGCCAAAGCTTGCGCGTTCAAGAGGCATCCCTTTGCCTGCAGGGTGGAGAGCAGGGCATGACGGACATGTTCTCCACCTTGCAGCACGAAGCATTCAGAACTTGCGTTATGCAGAGAAATCGCTTCGGATCTCCATATACGGTGAGCAAAGGTACTACACATGTATCTTCCTCCTGGGAGAGTGGTGCTCGTTCGATTTCTCGCCCGTAGGCGCAGGAGGGCCCCTCTGATGACTGTGGAGAAAGAGTTTCAGTGGGTTTGGGTTACCAAGCATCGACGTAGCACCATGAAGGGAAATCCCTGCAAGCCTGGCAGGACTCAGCATGCTCTACTCTATCGTCGGTGTTGGCTTGAATGCCATGCCCATGGCGGCTGTCCAGGATGCCCTTACGAATATGCCACTCTGTCTAAATGTCAGTATTCGTGAAAGAGAAGATGACAGTTTGCGCGCGGAGCCAGCACTGCTCCTGATACTCACACGTGTCAGACAAGTACGGGGCAGCTAAGGACAGATTCAGGCGGGGCTCCGTGTGGCGTTCCCACTTGCAACCAAAAAGCCACATCGGATGCAAGAGGGGCTGCACAGTTGCTGTATTGTCAATACAGACTTCTGTGGCAGTCTGGCAGCACAGAACCTCCCGCGAGAGCTCTCTCGGCACAGGTGTGTACCATCTGATGGTCGAACGGCGGAGGCTTATCCACTCGGGTAGCAGCTTGTCAAAGCTTCGTTGCCTTACAAGCAGTACAGCGGAACTTCGGAGAACGCTGCGAAGAGCTTTGCATCGAAGGCAACCTTCGAGGCTCTGATGACTCCGACGCGCCAGAGCCTCAGAGGCCTGGGCCTACGCTTTGTGGCGGCCTGCGGCCCGGGGCTCTGAGGCGGTGGAACGAGTACCGGCCGCGCAGAACGGAGGTGGAAATGCAGGTGATCGACAGCATCGATCAACCCATCCTCTGACATCGAGGAGAAAAAGAACCAGAACCAGTGCAAAGTACGCTGGCCAAGCCGCGGCTTTCGCTCGAACCTCACGAGTCTGCAAACGAGTGGTCCTGGCCCTGCTCGAGAGGGTCCAAAGAGACGACCTGCGGTGGGCGCCTCCGCGACGACAAAAGAACAGCGCAGCAAAGTAAACCACGAAAGTGCCTGCTATTGCCACTTCTTCCCTTGTCTTGGCTGTCGCAGATCGCCAAAGCCCTGGACGGCTCGGAGTTTCTGGGCCGGTCCATCAAGGCCAAACTGGAGTCCTTCACTTGACGTCTCTGCCCTCTTTAAGTCTTTGCGTGTTTCGTCGCTTCTCCCACGAGGTGGACAAGAAGAAGGCCACGAAGGGGAAGGGCGATGAGCGGCTCAGCTCAGCTAGTCATGCTAGTATGCTAGTCGCAGTGCCATGTGTGTAATACATGTTTTGCATCCTGACAGACTGACAGAGTCAAGGAATGGCAAAGGTTGGGGCATGTGGGGCATGATGGGTCGGAGGCCAAGTGTGAACTTGGCGACTGACCTGCTAGCATTGAGGCCGCACATCGACACTATGTCAGCACGCGTGTCTCTGCATGGTCTTCCATCGGAGTCCTTTTCCTCTACCGTGGCATGATAGTGGCTTGCTGGTGTCAAGCCTTGACATGCTGCCATGGACAGATGTCGTCGGCCCGTTGCTGCAAGGCAAGAAAGGTGGGAAGGACATGGGCAAAGGTGCGCTCATCCTTTCTAGGATGGACCTATTCCAGAGTGATCAGGAAGGTGATGCATCCCGGACAAGATCTGTTGAAGTCACAGACTCCGCGTTGACAATGTAAGTCTGCCCGTTAGTAGACCCGCTCGCCGCAGGTTGGTGGGGAGGTACCTGCTGCCATGCTTGAGTTTCGCTTGGTGAAGTGATTGGCCTTGCTCTTCAATCGTTGGTCTTTTGGATGCTGCGCACGCCAGTCAAGCATGGCTAGCTGGTTTATGCACAGGACTGAAGGTCACACCCAGAGAGGAAGTTTCAATAGAAGTGTCAGCCAGGTTGGTGGCCCGGAGGACGGATACGTAAGATGTCAGCGTCGGAATGCGCCTTGTGACCTAGTAGCTAAACATGCGGGCACTGCCGGCACTGCGCCTTAAAGGACCGTGCAGAGTGCTTCAATGAGCCGCATGCCACATCAGATCCCTGTGGAAGGAAAAGGATGGAAAGGGTGGGGGGGCCCGTACTAGGACATCGGCATTTGTTGCTTCCCGGCTGCAAGCTAGCATGCAGTCCCTTGCTATTAGCGGTCGTTGAGGCTGATGTAGCCAGTTTTGCCGCTCCGGCGCTTGAGTTGACATTTCGGCACAGTCACCAAGGAGTCTCTGTTGGGACGACTGTGAGAGCAGGGCAGTGAGCCCACTTTGACTTGCTGCTGCGGCAGTTGTGATGTATAGATTCCAGTCCTCGATGTGGTGGCGCACCTCAAAGGAAGGATCCGTAGTGATTGTCGGCGTTGGTACGGTGACAGAACGATCTCTCAAGGACAATTGCCCAGCATGCGACCACTGTAGTTCGTGCTCCCTTCACGCATTAGATGAATGTAGATGACAGATCCTTTTGTGCCGAGCGCAGAGACACCCCTGCTGCGCTGCTCGAGTTGATAGTTTGGTATCAGGACTAAGGTACTTCAACTATCCTCGCGCTTGGGCTCAAGCCGCTTCGGTGTCGAATACATGCAGTCGCCGCCGGCGAGATACGCGTGCACATGGCATTTCACGAGTGACGAAGCTAGATCCTACCAGTCAGACCATGTTGATAGGAGTGCATGGGTATAGAGCAAAAGCAGCACGTTTGCTTTTGAGAACAGACACGGAATGTGGGCATGAGAGCCACCAGTTGCCAAAGAGCTTGAGAGGCTCGTTTGTTTCTGCTGCGCCTCGGGCCTTCTGCTTCGGGGTTCCTGATGGAAACAGTAAGAAGCAGAGTTGTGTTGCTGTGCAGTCATGGCTCAGCTGAGCTCCAAGTAACGTACCGAAATGGAAGCTTTGTTGCTGGCCGCCGACGTCATGGATATCTTTCTTACGTTTGAAGCCCATTCGGTTTCGTGCCGGTTCATGAGCCGGGCTCCGGGGCAAAGCTGCACCAGCTTGGTCTGCTGTGTGGTCCCCACTCCTCCCGCGCCTAGATCATTCTGTTGCAAGTTGCAACTGTAAAGCAGAGCTCTGTTGGGGTCCGTGACGGCAGCTTAAGGCTCGGTTTAGGAGTTTTGGGCCAGTCCGAATCTGGAAAGCCGCCGAAGGCATTTTTGGCCCCAGGGAGCCGGAGAGCCACCCATCCCATAGCTTTCACACTCTAGCTGGCGAGACGAAGTCTTGCAGCAAGACTTATGGCTATTCGTTGTATTTTGCTCCTGGCGTCCAGCTGTGTTCAGCGGGTCCATTCTGCGAGCTGCTACAGCCCCGCCGAATTCAGCACAGAAAGCTGGCCGTTCTGCCAGGTCTTGAGTGACAGTCTATCCATGTACTTCGGCCCCGCAGGCGACGGTTTGGTTAGGGACGGCTGTCGGCAATGGACTGCGGTTAGGATTGGTTGCTTTTGCCCACAGGCGACGGTGACTACATGAAGCTTGGCTTGCACGCGGAGAACCACGTCGGATGGAGCGCATTGGCCATCGGTGGAAACGGCGGTATGAAGGGAGCTCAGCAGGTCGTCGTTCGCCAGGTTGGCAAGTTGCTAAACAAAGCTCCCGCAGGTTCCCTCGCTTCTCTACATGAGGTGCTTTGTTGTTTGTTCACATCAGAACTCTGAAGGTTTCGGAATTGTTGCGGCTGTTCAGACTCGCATCTCCGGGCAATTTTGCTTTCTGGAATACTGTGATCCAGTGTGATCCAGCGCTGAAGGTGAACGGAGCCTGGGTGGCTGAAGAGCGCTACTCCGCAGACTACGTGGAGCCACATCTACAGGAGGCACAGGAGGTGCTTCTCATCTTTGCGAATGAATCTGCAGGGAGCACCTCCTGGGGAGTCTTACTCCCCACACGCTCATGCAAAGCTGGTGACAGGTACGCCATGGAGGACGTAGGAATGTTCATGCACTGGGCTCTGGGCTACTCTCATACCTTCTCCTACCACAAGGAGCGGGGACAGTTCCACACCAATTTGGTCTCTGGCCCCCCCGCCAGCCCGCCAGATATGAGCTCTTTGAAGGCCCTGTAGCGGTAGCGGGTAGCGGCGATTGCAGATTCAATTAATGGCGTTCCGCGTTTTGGCGGCAGGTGGGAGCGATGCCATGAACCCCTACATCTGCGGTATCTTTGACCTCGCAGAGGCGTTGCCTGCAGGTCTCCTCACCACGTCCAAGCATCATGCCGCTAAGTTCGCCCCGGTCCTCGCATCTGCTTCGAAAGAGTTCGTGCACCACATGATCCTCTTCGAGTGCGCAGACCAGGTTGCGGTCGACAACAACTTCACGCACAACCATGTCATCCCAAACTGTGAGCGTTGGATCCTCAGAGTTTCAGGGAATTGTAAGGCACACTTCAAGAAGGCTGTGCATTTTCATGCGTAGACGTTGGAGTGATGAAAGTGAGGGGTTCTGTGCGAGAGCTGACTTTGGCACATGTGTGATGAAGGCATGGTGCGAGGGTGCCAGACCAGCAAGTGGCCGTGGGCAGTTGGGGGAGAAGATCTGGTGCTGCCCGAAGACGTAGGTGTGCCCATTGGGAATGGGGCTCGTTGGTATGCTCTGCAAGTCCACTACTATAATCCGAGCCTGGTCGCGAAGGTGAGTGACAGCAGCGGGGTGCGTGTCACCCTGGCTCCCAGCCTGCGAACTCACGATGCAGAGACCTTCGGTGTAGTGGGTGGCGCGAGCCCCATGCAGCGCGAGCCACTGCCGCCTGGCCAGGCTGAGGTCTCCATCCCCAGCGCGGTGGTCCCAGCGCAGTGCACCAGCCAGTGGAATGCCGATGAGATCACTGTCCTTGGTGTGATGCACCATGCGCACCTTGTTGGTAAGAAGCTGGCAATCCACGTCAACCGCAATGGGGAGTACATTGGCGAGATGCGCAGGGAGAAGGTTTACGACTTCAACCACCAGTCGCTGGAGGGCTCGTCGATCAAGAAGCTGAAGAAAGGCGATGAGCTCACGCTGACATGCAGCTATGACACCTCCAGCAGAACGGAGCCAACGGCTTTTGGCGACTTCACCCAGGACGAGATGTGCTTGGCGTACTTCTTGCACTATCCTGCTCAGGCTTCAAGGCGTTCGATCTTTTTGCGTGCCCAAGGGGAGAACCGCATTTCGCTGTGCAACGATCCCGCGCAATCTACCGACTCCTTTGAGCTGGTCCAGAACCCCATGCAGCTTCTCGCCTCAGCCGTCCAATCCACAGCTCCCGTCCTGACTCCTCCGGCATGCCAGCCTCGGGGCGACTTGAGCTCCCCTGCCGCAAGAGATGTCCTAGCCAGCATGGGAGTGGAAGTCTCTGGCTTCAGCGTGGACACCTCCAGCTCGGCCTCTGGCTGCATCCAACTCTTCGCCTTCTTTGCCTTGGTTTCTTTGGCTTCCTGGGGAGTCTTCTAACCGCGCTGCCGAAGGCAGCCGGGAAGCAGTTTTGCCGAACGCCTGCATCGACCAGAGCCGTGGTAGCTCCAAAGTCTTGCAGGAAATCCCCAAACGTTGGAGACTTAAGACTTAAGATCCCCACTCCGTAAGTCTAATGCATAGGGAAACCCCATGCTAGTCACTGGTCGTCTTCTTTTTCTCTAACTGTTTGGGGTTCTTTGGTGTGAGCCCTTGCATCTGCATCGGGCAAAGTGTCTCGAACCGCGGGCCAGCAGTGGGCAGAGTTCCCTGGCTGTGGGCAAAGGCGGCTCTCGAGCACTAGCCTTCCTGTCAGTGACGCAAACATCAGACAGGCTTGGATCAAAACTGTGCGCAGTCTGCCGATGGTAGTGACGTGCCTCCCAGCTTGTCCCGGGTCATGCTTGGCCAGCATGAAAAGTTCTGGTGAAGGTGGACAAGAGTACTGGGGTGTTGTACTTGGCCTTTTGCTCTGCTCGGCCGGATAGAGGATGCCATTTCGAACTGGCGAGTTTCCAGACTTACAGCACTTGCAGACCTCATCGGACGCGCTGACTTCAGCATTCACGGTCCAGTGCCCACACAAACACAACGCTCCAGGAAAGCGAAAGCGCGCGCGAGACGCCGAAATGTTGCGAAGGGGAAGCAGCAGCAACGTGCATATCTATCTTTATGTCTATGTCTATACCGTCTATACCTATTCTATAGTTCTGTTGTATCATATCTGTAGCTGTACCTGTATCTAGATCAACTCTCCAATTACAATCCCTCCCTACATTCTCTGCCAGAGCCAAGCCACGAGTTTTCTGGATAGTTGCTCAGCCAGGAGGCATGGTTGTTAGGTTGTTAGGCAGCAGTGCCAAATGACGAAGCATCGCATACGTCCACAACATGTGCTGAATCTAGTCTGCGTGTTCGGTCACAAGAAGCTGTTAGATTAACCGGTGGTTTGTTTAAGGAGGGGTTTCTGTCCCAGCCAGGCTGGTCTCCAAGACCTTTACGCTGATCTCAGGATCTATATAATATAAGCCCTTTCGGTGTTGTAGCTGCAGCGGAGTTCTTCGGAACGGTTCCAACGGTTTGGAACGGTTCCTACCTGTTTGGCGGTGTTGCTGACAATGGTTCCGGAGATTTCGCAAATAGTTCCTGAGAGTTTGAAAGTNTGTTTGGCGGTGTTGCTGACAATGGTTCCGGAGATTTCGCAAATAGTTCCTGAGAGTTTGAAAGTGGTTCCACAGCCCCTCATTGCACTCACAGGCAAACAGACCACCAGTAGCTCCAAAGAAGCTGGATCATCTCATATAGATCTGGCTTGTGGGTCCGATGCAGCTGCAGGAATCCTCCAACATTTCAAGAGTTCGCTGTTCACACTGCTCGCTGCCAGGATGAGTTGGTTCAGCGTTCCCTTTTGCGGCTACAGCTGCGAGTGCTGCCCCAAGTCATACTTCAGAAGGCCAAGTCTGCGGCAGTATGCAGCTTTGGGAGCTTGATGTCTAGTTGTTGACAAGCAGAGTTTGAGGTTGATACAGTTTCAGCCCAGGAAAGGGCTGCAGCGATGAAAGCGTCTGGTAGGGGTGCCGCCTACCCCAGGTTTTCGCCCTTCCGCGGAAACCTGCTGGCAATCGGGACTGGCCAGCCCAGTCCTCAGCTGGGTCAGAACCGTGCCTTGCCAGTGGTTTCCTTCAGCTTTGATTTGATTTCGCGCTATTGCTTCAGAACTTCACGGAGCAGTTCCGACTCGTCCTGGAGACATGTAACGTCATCCAGGTACTTCGGAATTGTTGGCAATGGCAAGCTCCATGTACTGGACATCGCTGCGCCCGGCCTTGCCCTTGGGCCTCTTGCACACTCCTAGGGTTCTTCTCCATGTTATGACTGCTTGCAACCGACATGCTTCATCGTCGCGGCATCACCATACTTAAGCTCTCCAGAAATCTGCGGCGAAGCCCTTCCATCCGTTTCTTTCTGCTGCCTGATTTGCTTGCGGAGGTTGCTCGGGTTGGTTTACACTCTGGAAAGAGTCACAATGGCCTTTCTGAGGTTGACTTCAGACGTGGCTTACAGCTAAAAGCCGAAAAACCAATAGCTCCAGGAGTAGAGATGTTAGATGCGACAGCAGTAGCATGAATACCATGCTGTTCATGTAGTAGACGCCGGGAGGAAAGTAGCAGAGGAAAGCGACCTACTGTTGTCAAGCAAAGTCTCATGACCTTGCTCGAAATTTGTCAGGTGGACAGCCGGCGAGTGCCTCAGCCTGCTCTGCACTGAAAACAGGATGCGGTGGTGCCTCCCGAAGACGACGAGTGCTGAAGCACTAGGCCTAATCGCTTGCAATTCTTCGAAGACTGCGAGGTCTGTGAGTGGATGACCAATCAAGCGGTTTACGACGTTGCCTGGAGTGAGGCCAGGTTTGCAGAAGCTTGCAGCCGGCTTTCGCTGAGGTCCTATCATAGAGCGGTCCCGCAGTTTGTGCTTTGAAGGTAGCTTGAGGTCAGGGACCGGGATGGAGAGGGCCCAGATAGGGCGGTATAAATATGGCACCACCGTTTTGGAAATAGGTTGGCTGGCTCTTGCGACCTTTTAGTCGGAAGAGCTGTGCTTGTCCTATGGGTCGAAGACAAGTCACACACACACGCACACACACACAGACACACAGACACACAGACACACAGACACACAGACACACAGACACACAGACACACAGACACACAGACACACAGACACACAGACACACAGACACACAGACACACAGACACACAGACACACAGACACACAGACACACAGACACACAGACACACAGACACACACACACACACGGATTCACACAGACACACACAGACACACACAGACACACACAGACACACACAGACACACACAGACACACACACACACACACACACACGCGCGCACACACACACAGACACAGACACAGACACAGACACAGACACAGACACAGAGACACAGAGACACAGAGACACAGAGACACAGAGACACAGAGACACAGAGACACAGAGACACACAGAGACACACAGAGACACACAGAGACACACAGAGACACACAGAGACA
>BGNK01002557.1:71823-87653 GCA_003297005.1 Symbiodinium sp. clade A Y106 | reverse complement strand
CTGAAATCACGAAAGAGAGCTGCGCCTTCTGCAAAGGGCTTCGGAATTTGTCGCCCCTCCCCCGTGACTTTGAGCCCGTGCGACGTCGCCAGGTATCTGGGGTTGCTTAGGAAGCTTTAATCGGTTGTGGACATCGTAAGTCTTTTTTCAGTGCACGAACAAACGCTGCCGAGACGAAGCCCCAACTCACACTTCAACCGATCTATCTCAAAAACCGTGGTGTGGAGTCCCCGACACCGAGCTTACAAAACCTAAATTCAGAAAACCACGCACTGTGACACTGTTGCATGTACAATGCCCAAAGGGAGTGTATATAGAAGAGCAGATCCCATACTAAGAATACATCGAACCCATCCTATCAAGGGAGGTATTCCCATATCGGGCGGCCGTGCCTCACCAACCCTGGGATTCCTGGGATCTTATAGTTTTGGGCGGGTTCTCTGACTTAGTTAATTAGTTGTCCTATATCATACGTCATGCGGGAATCAAAGGACAACATTTCAGGTTACGCAGGGATCATAGGTTACCTACCCTACTGCTAAGCTGAATGTGGGGGATTGTGGCATCGGAGATTTGCCTGCATTTCGAGAACCGCGCCTTTGAAAGCTCAAAAGCAAACCAGACGAATTGTAGACCAACTCATGCGAGAACTGCTACAAATATATGCTAACCCCCGCCCCCCCCCGCATGAACTACCGCGGGGTGCCGCGATACCGTCGCCAATGCTCCTACGTGTGGGCTTCTGGTGTATGATCCAATTTTGAAGTTCCGAGGGGAGAGCATATGTATGACGGCAGCCGGCTTCATGTTCAATTCGTTGCGACGCTTCACGCAGATACTCCGAGAGATGATAAACGATGAAAGTTTCTGTCTGAATACCGGAAGATAAATATGGGCGTGAGTAGCAACCCCAAAATAGCCTTCACTGTAATCTCAGATCAAAGCCCCAGCAATACATATATGAGTGACAGGGGCCTTGATTGACTCCTGTTCCTACACAACAGTATCCCTATCTACCCTGCGGTTAGACCTTACATTGGCCCCCATGATGACAGTAGTATGCTGTTCTTTTTCACCCAAAAGAGATGCCGTATAGATCAACATCTTAGTTCGTATGGATCAAAATGCTATGTCGACTAATAACCCCATTCTACATCCCCATATTACTACCCTCGATCTGAAGGTGAAGACAATAACATAAATACATCAGCCTGATTGGCCCCCCCGATAGCAAGGATTTTGCAGTCCCCTTGACCACCCCAGTACTGGGCTGTTCCCATTGGTAGCCTTCGTACTGTACCGGATACTTCCCTGAACAGAAACCCAGACCAGTGGCCTCACCAACAGGTTATGTAATTAATCAGATGTAGCTGCGGTATCCGCAACATGAGCATTCTATTCTAGACCCCGAAGTCCCGAAGTGTAAAGTCATGGCATCCCCAATACGAGTTCCTAGTATATTCATACAAGTAAGCCAAATACTGCCCAAACAGTTACTTCAACAATAGATGTCGTACTCATGCTAATATTAAACTACACAAAACGAACTGCACTAAGAACCACGATCCTTGCTGCGTTCGCTCTGGCGTTGCCCAAATGATGTCCTTTAGGCTTTTTGGGATCACTTGTTTGTTTACACCAACATTTATATTGTATATAAGTACACTTATGTGTGTATATGCACATATTAACCCTTCTGTTAAACGTGTGCTAGATACCAGCATAATGACGAGAAAAGTTAATTGACTCCGGATTCCGAGCAGCATCAGCCCCAACCCTATCCTTGTCATTCGCAGTTATGTCAAAAGGTGGCCGTAATATTCGCCTTAACAGCAGCCCCAAGGTCATCTATAGTAATCTTTATACCACCCATAATCTGACCCCAATGTTTCTTTTTTGAATTTGCAACCATAATCAGCTGGAAGAAATCGTAGTGGTAGCTGTGAGAACGCTGAAATCCTGGGTCCTGGTCTGTGTTAAAGTTGCGATACTAGCTTTCTATTGACCCCAAAACTGATCCGAATAATGTCCTGGTTATTACCCGGTCTATTGTATAGTACTGACGCGAAGCGGACTCGAATCGCAATAGTGATGACACTGGAACGTTATATTGACAGCACTAATTCGTAACGCGCGCAAACAACACATGAAATGCACACTCTTTGCTAGGAAAAGCTTGGTCTTGGAGTGAAATACCGAGATGTCTCAGGAAAAAGGTGGTTTTNCAAACAACACATGAAATGCACACTCTTTGCTAGGAAAAGCTTGGTCTTGGAGTGAAATACCGAGATGTCTCAGGAAAAAGGTGGTTTTGGCGTGAAAAACCAACTTTTTCCTAGGGAAACCAAAAATACAAAAAAAAACCATCTTTCGAGACACTATGCGGCCAGACACCAAAAAGATGTTTTTTGGTGTTTTCCCTAGGATAGAGATGGTTTTTGGACAGGAAAACCAACTTTTCCTAGGAAAAACATGGTTTTGGACAGGAAAACCAACTTTTTCCTAGGAAAAAGATGGTTTTGGGAAGGAAGACCAACTTTTTCCTAGGGAAAACCAAAAAACAAAAAAAAACATCTTTTGAGACACTATGCGGCCGGACACCAAAAAGATTGTTTTTTTGGTTTTCCCTAGGAAAAAGATGGTTTTTCACGCCAAAACCATCTTTTTCCTAGGAAAAAGTTAGTTTTTCACGCCCAAACCATCTTTTCCCCAGGAAAAAGTTGGTTTTCCTGTCCAAAACCATTTTTTCCCCAGGAAAACGTTGGTTTTCCTGTCCAAAACCATCTTTTTCCTAGGACAAAGTTGGTTTTGGACAGGACCATCTTTTTCCTAGGGAAAACACCAAAAAACATCTTTTTGGTGTCTGGCCGCATAGTGTCTCGAAAGATGGTTTTTTTTTTGTATTTTTGGTTTTCCCTAGCAAAAAGATGGTTTTCCTTCCCAAAACCATCTTTTTCCTAGGAAAAAGTTGGTTTTTCACGCCAAAACCATCTTTTTCCTAGGAAAAAGTTGGTTTTCCTGTCCAGAACCATCTTTTTCCTAGGAAAAAGTTGGTTTTCCTGTCCAAAACTTTTTTTGTTAGGGACAACAAAAAAATCCATCTTGTTGGTGTCTGGCCGCATAGTGTCTCAAAAGATTTTGTTTTTGGTTTTTTTGGTTTTTCCTAGGAAAAGTTGGTTTTTGATTGGGAGGGCACCGTGTTGCCGTTGACTGTGTGCTCACGTCGAGCCTGAATGAGTTGACTGACACGTCTTGTTGAAATGTTAGATTGATTTCAGTAGTCCTTAAGAGATAGTGGGTGCGGACCTCACGTCGAACGTGAATGAGTTGACTGACACGTTCTCTTGAAATCTGGGTTTGTTTTCGGTAGTTTTTGAGAGATACAGAATCCGGACCTGCAGGAAAAGCTGTGTTGACATGGTATTTACGATACAAAACGAGGGTCGGTAGTTCATGGGGGGGGGTTACCAAATATATCCATACTGATGCAAGGTTAACCCTAAACCGACCCTCAAAACAATAGGTTATCTGTAGCTTTCGGTTAGCTCCTAAACGCTAAACCCCGTAAACCTGTGGGTATCATGTAGGAAACGAGGCTCTGCTGTCNGCAAGGTTAACCCTAAACCGACCCTCAAAACAATAGGTTATCTGTAGCTTTCGGTTAGCTCCTAAACGCTAAACCCCGTAAACCTGTGGGTATCATGTAGGAAACGAGGCTCTGCTGTCGAGAACTGATACCCCGGGTTTCCGGCTTACAAGGTTCTTGGGTTAAGGTTTGAAGGCCTCGGGTCGCTTAAGTGTTTACGGTTTGGCTTTGTGTTTTTTGACACTCACGCTCGGACAAGCCTGGCAAGGTCTGGTGCGATACCGGTTCATTCGATAGCAAGCCTACCTGGTAGAAGGCTTTACCAGGTCGTACTGCAGGGGACGAACCAGAACACTACGGTGCAAGTACAGTTACTGTAGGGTATAGGGTCCTGGCAGCAACGTTCGTGTTCAGAACTTCCGTCAGAGCATGCTCGGTCATTCCCTGAATCTGATGCGGANACGAACCAGAACACTACGGTGCAAGTACAGTTACTGTAGGGTATAGGGTCCTGGCAGCAACGTTCGTGTTCAGAACTTCCGTCAGAGCATGCTCGGTCATTCCCTGAATCTGATGCGGAGTTATGTTAAATAACACCAACCTCGAATCCTCCAACAAAAGACCCTAAAGCTTGCGGAAGCTTGAACAGTAAACCTCATCTTCCTACAGGGGGAAGCCAAAGGTAAACGGAGTCTTACACAGTCTTCCCTGCCATCTCGGAATACCTCAAACCTAAATCCCTTAACCCCGTCCATCCCCACGTCCTAGAACCCTAAACCCTTGCCCCTACAACATCCTAAACCCCTGAAAACACGAATCCCAGCTTTTACAGCCACATCCGAGCCCACACAGCGACGCTCGGGGGAGATGGCTCCTTCCCCTTCGTATCAGGCTTAACGGTTTGGGGTTTATGAGGATTTCGGGTGTATATTCGGTTTGGGTTATAAGGACTGAAGGTTTGGAGCAGTTTCGACTCGTTCACGGTCTCGTGACTGGTGGGAGCTTCGGCTTTGCTCGTCAAAGTCTTAGAGCTGTAGGTGATTGGGCATTGGTTTAAACCGCTGAAATCGCTTACCTCGGGAATTGGGGCTGGGGCGCTGTGCCTGTTTATGCAGCATGACCGTGACTAGGACTTATGTGTGTGTGTAGGTCTGTCTGTCTGTCTGTATGGATTGGGGCGTATCATACATCTTCGTATTCATATACCATTCTTTTCTATTGTATTCCAGGCTCTGTGACGGGGCCGCTTGTCTGGGTTTGACCTGAAATCAACCGTAGGGCTCAAGTGCCATATGATGATGCTTTGTGGCTATAGTGAGGAACACTATTACAAAGCCATGATGCTCATCTTTGGTCACCACTAGTATCACAGCCCATTGCTACTGTGATTGTCCTTGTTATGCGAGTATGTATTGCTGTTGAAGAGACGTGGGTCTTTCCGAAGCCCTCTCCGGCGGACATGTTATGCTCGACGTTGATGGGCATGCTTGAGCAAGCAGCTCACTTCTTGTTCTTCTTCTTTCGCTTCTTTTTGGCGTCCTGAACCAGAACTGTCTGATCCCCACCGAAGTACCAGAGGGGTCAAGCCCAGGGTCGTGATGACTTAGTGGGCTTGGCTTCGAGGCCATTGCCAACGCAAAAGCTGCGAGCTTGAGGCTGGGTTTCTGGTAGCTATTGGTTCCTGATTTGACGAATGCAAGGGTTCCGTGAAACTCAGTGTTCAGGATGTAGGATGTGTCCAAGATTGATCGCAATCAGCCGTTGGCAAGGATACCGGGGCCCTGGACAGATCTGACAGCCCACGTCTTACAACATATCCTGGATCCTATAGGCAATCTCGCCGTTCCCAGACGAAGGAAAATTGATTTCTGGGCCCGTCTGCCTAGCGAGAAGATGTCACAACAACTAACCTCGCCCGAACGTAAGACGCACGTGTTACCAGACCCCCTCCTGGCAATGCGACAGCCCATCTTCTTGAGAAGATCCCGTTTTTCTGAACCCTAGAACCAAAATACTATAAACCCAACACCCTGAGAAGAGCCCCGTCGATGGCACTGAACTCGGCATGTGATGCTCGACGAATCTCTCGAGGTGTGGTTCGCAGAGGTCTTTTCCAGTTGTGGGCAACAATTCGAAAACAAGGGCGGGGGCGGGGGGGGGGGGGCGGAAGCAACGAACCCCTTGTCCCACTATGGCCGGGGCTTTTCTGCCATTTCTATTAGAAGTGCAATCCCTCTTATGGTATGTTTTTGCTTTCGTTTAATATATCTNGGGGCACATGGCTCGGGTGTGAGGATGGGTGGCGAGGCTTGAGGGGTGGGTCAGTGGGAGGTTCTGGTGGGTGGGACGGAAGAGGCAACAAGAGGGGGGGGGGGGGGGGGGGGGGGGCCGAAGCAACGAACCCCTTGTCTCACTATGGCCGCGGCTTTTCTGCCATTTCGATTAGAAGTAGCATCCCTCATAGTGTCTGTTTATGACTTCGTTTAATATATCATTGCACAACCAAGATCTCTATATATTAGCAGTAGAGTGGACCAGGAAAGCGGCTCTGTGTGGCCCAAGCGGCCTTCGGATCGGCGCCAGAGTTAAAGGCACCCAGGGTATGGCGAAGGTGGCGGGAATAGTCGCAAAAAGCCGTTCTTATTATCCTGAAACCCCCAAATTCCTAACTATACTAAACCCCTAGACCCTTGCAACCTAAACTCGGGTCCTTCATTTGATGTACAGCACCTTCATCCTACCCCAGTGTAAGAGGCCCCCAAAGAGAGGAATTTTCCGGAAGCGCCACTTGGCCGCAGTCTTTGCTGGTCGTCAAGCATAGTATATCTATTTTAGTGCAACATAAATGTGCCCCATTATTGTTGCATATGATGTCTATAACAGCATATTGTGGAACAAAATAACGTAAACACCCAACCACCGAAAGCGTCTGAACTTAGCGCGTAGCAAGTGTCAAACGGCCAAGTGAAAAGCAGAAACATGGGTGTGCACCTGGCTACAAGGTACTTCCGGCTGTCTCGTCGTGGGAAGTTCAAGAAAGTTGCTGCGCGGGATGTGCCTCGTACAACCAACACACATACAGCATACATGCACTCATTCGAACGATCAAAGGTCGCAGGAGGGTACTGGGTTTGGACGGATGTTGATTTCAACAAGTTGGGCATGTCCCGACCTCTTGGAATTTGGCGGAGATAACTCTCCTGCGTTGTCCTCTGATGCTAGCTTAGCTGAAGGCGGCGGTTCTAGATGTGCGATTAGGACTGATTAGGACTCAAGGTTTGCGGAACCTGTAGACGCTGAAGCCCCAAACCTAATCGGCCGCAAAAAAAATCTCAGACCACTTGGCTGCAGCCTCTCTCCTGCAACCTCTTCGGCTGTCGACAAGAGGGGCGAAGCCTCCATGAGATGCCTGGCATGTGTGTCTTAACTCGCAAGAATCCGACGCACCAAATACCAGGCAAACAAGGTGAAACGGCCACACTTTGGCCATGTGAACAATGTGCGTTTTGACTTTGTCGACGAATACTGTACCATATGCATGAAACACAGATAGATGCTTACCCCCCTCCACACACAAAGTATGTGTAACGGACTGCCTCTAACGACACGACACTGTTTTCCGGATCTGTCTAATGTGTGCTGCTTCTTCGCTTCCCTCGGCTAATGTAGCAAAAAGATGAAAAAGGCTGGCATGCATGCACAAATAATTTTGCATACTTATGCATGCATGCGTACATACATATACATGTACATATGCATGTATATATACACATACATATATACATATACATAGACATAAACATATACCGGTACATATACATATTATATATATATACACATGTATGTCATATATAACATATCATAAATCATATATCAATACTTCAATTACAGTCAGCGATCAGCCCAGAAAGCTGGAACCTGGATTGAGGTCGATGGGTGCCCAAGCTTCCTATACTTTGGGTTGGGGCCACAAGGATGCGGCAACTTTCCGGGTTCGCTGTACGTGGCTTTATGGTTTAGCATTTAGGTAGAAACATGACATCATGTGGGAAATGGAAATAGGTTCCAGATCCTAAACTTCCCAAACCCTATTTGTAATACCTTCGCTCACTCGTCAATGTCCTCCAGCTCAGGTTCAACATGCTGCCGTTCCGCCAAGACGAAGTCGGACAAATGGAGCCAGACCTTTACGTCCTCACGACTTGTTCCCGGCCCACGGCCGTGCACTTTGAGATTGGCCTTGTTTGCCTGCATATACCTCCCCGGCTGGTCCAACACTCGGAACCACACCGTCTTGCTGAAGTGTTTGGGCTTCAAGTTCGGATCCTTTGCCGCCTTCTCACCGAAGCGCCGCACTCGAGCACGCACGGACTCCCAGTCCGTGGGGCGGATAAATTTTCGGAGGCTTGGCATCTCGCGATCCTCTGAGGAAGAAGGCTTGTAGTTCAGATGCACTTGGCATACATCCTGATGCTCCTTCGCAACTTCCACCAAGAGTATCATCTCTTGTAGCTGGGGCAAGGTCTGCAGGATCGATGCTACGGAGCCCTCTGAGGTGACCGAAATTGCAGGTCGGCCCTTTCGGCGAAATGCGAGGCTCGACCTCATCAGCTCATGCCGAAAGCTCGTGGCATCGGGCAAATACTCTCCTTGGTTGTAGCTTCGGGAGTATCTATGAAGAGTACCTCCGTAACACCATTAAGGAAGTTATTATGTTTCCAGAAGTGCCACCTAGTCATACCTAGTCTCGCTCGGCATCCTGTCGCACGGCCAAGAGGTGATAGCTGTCATCCGAGCCATAGAGATGGGAGAGCGACACATGGAAGAGGTCTACGGACACCGGCGGGATCGCCTCGTGGCCCTTCAAAGACACCCGCATGCAAGCTGGAGTTCCTTCCTGCTCTACCATATTCTGGGCGGATGCCTTGATGAAGTCACGAAAGGTTTGCTCTTCTGTTTCCGCGAGAAGGTGCGGGAAATGCATGGATTCGAAGCTTTCCGCCTTTGTCGAAAGCATCCGACTCAAACATTGGCTTTGGCTTTTGATATTCAAGCTGCCATCGAGGAGCACAGAGCCATCGCAAAGTCCCTGCAGCATGCGCCGGAAGCCCTGGACCATAGCCTCAGCATCCTCCGATCGAAACTGGGCCGCAAAGTTTTCTCGAAGAGAAGCCTCTTGCAGTGAGCCTACGACCATGCAGCTAAGNAGCATGCGCCGGAAGCCCTGGACCATAGCCTCAGCATCCTCCGATCGAAACTGGGCCGCAAAGTTTTCTCGAAGAGAAGCCTCTTGCAGTGAGCCTACGACCATGCAGCTAAGGGCCACCAAGCTCTGGCTGTAGGCCACCAAGAGCACATGAGATGATGGGCCGTTGAGCTGCAATGCACCAAGCACCTCAACGACGGACAGACCGAATTGTGCGGGCACGTGCAGGCTAGCATCGATCTGCACGATGGTCATGATCAGCCTTGAAAGGGTGTGTATATTTTGTACGACCGTGCCCTCGGGGCCCTGTAGGACCCTTGTCTCCCATGTGCTAACCCCGAGTCCGACATAAACGAGAGCGAAGATCATGCGCGATCTGCTGGCGGTCATGGTTACCCTTCCACAGCTGACACATCCATGCACGATGTATGCGATGCCGGCCATACAGCAAAGTGTCCGCGTGCCGGGGGCGTGCCACAGGAAGGGCACCGACACCGCCGCCCCGTGGTGCATCAAGCAGCTTTGTAGATAGAAGCTATTCTCTGTTCGGAGCTTCATCGCCTCATCGACGCGTGGCTGTGGCTTCTGGGTGCTCTTGGAAGCATATTTCTCGTGCATCCACCGCCGGGATTTCACGGCAGCATCGCGACCGAATGCCAGCAAGTGCAGCCCAAAGAGAACCCACACTAGCAGTGTGGCATGCTTGCCATCTGCAAGCTCCGCGCCAGACCAAGCCATGGCCGCTCGAGGTGCTGGAGCAATGCAAGTGCCAGTGCTATGAGGAAATTTGATGCCTCTTCTCCGGTGTCGCAGAACNTGCTTGCCATCTGCAAGCTCCGCGCCAGACCAAGCCATGGCCGCTCGAGGTGCTGGAGCAATGCAAGTGCCAGTGCTATGAGGAAATTTGATGCCTCTTCTCCGGTGTCGCAGAACTGACGATCTCGAAGCGGGAGAACTTTGGGATTCAGGAAGTTCAGAGTGTCCGCTGCACAGGGCTCTAGAGTTCAGATCTTGAGGGAAAATACGAATATACTAACAGGCAAACAAGCAAGCAAACAAACAGACAGACGGAGACACCGACGGACAATCTAGCCACGGTTGACGAGTCCTCCGTCTCAGCATCGGCCTTTTCACCGGTCTTCTCTTCGGCCTGGCATGTGGCAGTAGCCGGGATGCAAAGACCAGATTTGACTTCGTGGGCTTCGGACTTAGTCCCGTCACAGTTTAAGGGTTTATGTTGCGGCCGTTTGAGGGTTCGGGGCCTGGGGTTTCGGGGTTGATTTAGAGTCGCTGCCAGCCATGTAGAGAAGTGCAGTCACATGCCGGGTGCCTGTGCCGACTTCTTCCTTCAACACGCAAGAACGACCAAGAAACTGGATTGTCGGCAGCCGGACCCCACAGAAGATATGGAAACACGGAGTGGACTCGAAACGACTCACCCTTCCTGGCGTCTGCTGTACCCTAACCTAGTAAAGCAGTAGACCCTAAACCCCTAAACTCTAAACCCTTTTTTGAACGAGGTCTCTCTACCCCAAACCGTAAATCCTAAACCCCAAACCCTGAACCTCCAACTGAAGGAGCCCGCTCCCCTGGCACCAAGTCCCTCCGGCATACATTGGTGTAGGGTTAGCTCCAGCCAAAACGAATACCGTGACAGAGAGAACTCTGGCTGATGTGCAGACCTTAATGACGGAACAACTTTACAAGCAATACACGCAATAGAAGGCACCTTCACCCTCCCTCAGTGGCACCCGCAGACTGTACCGCACAACTCTTTCAATCGCCAACATATTCAACATCCTCAGCAAACCCCTACACCGATCGTATTCTTTCCTAAACCCTAAGCCATTGGAGCTCCCATAATGTAGGAACCTGATTAAGAAACCTTGGGCCTAAATTTAGGGTTCCTTATGTGAACCCTAGGATTTTGGGGTTATGGGCCCAGGGTTTCTTAATTAGGTTCCTACATTACTTCAGAAGGCCTTAACCCCTTGGAGACTCGAAAGCTGGAGTGCCGAAGACATTGAGGGAGACCGGAAATAGGAAGGTCCTTTCCATAAGGACCACAAAGTAAGATACCTAAGGTACCCCTAGTTTTCAATAAATCATCCGTCCGCCGTACACAAACATGCTACAAACCTATGAGCCCCTATAAACACAATAAGATCCGTATGGAGTGGTATATTGGACACCTGTGTTAAAACCCTTCGTCCAACCCTTCTTATGCAAACCTAAGCTAAACAACCTTATTCACACGAGACCCTGAACCCTAAAACGCTTTTTCTCACTGGCCCAAAACAGTTGAAACTTTCAGAATCGACTACCTTATAAGAACCCCCAAAGTTGAAAAGTTGAGTTTACAGCCAATAAGTCTTGGAACCTCTGTCATGCAGATCACTATACAACCTTATGTCCCGTTTACATCTTCAGAAGCTTTAAAGATCCCACGAGCGAAGGCAATGGCTCTGAGGCGCCTTCTCCTCTTCCTTGGCAGGCTCCTCCGCCTTCCCAAATGCACCAGCGGAGGTTAAGATAAGATCATTAATACTGAAGACAAGGTTTGGGATGTCTACTAATCTCTATTAGGGATTCTTGTGTGATTCTGTGAGATATAAAGACCTCTGCGTCAGGCTCAAGTTTGAAAATGTCTAAGGCCGTGTTTATGGGCTGCCAGGGATTGGAACTTCGCGTCTATTGCTGCTGATAAGCGACCTGAGTTCGTTTCGACACTCATACGGATGTTTGAAACACCCTCAGCTGCCAACTACCCGCAAAAAAAATTACTTCGAACATCCCCACCCTACCAGGTAGTCTCATGGTAGTCTGTGGGGTTGGGCACTCCAGGTAGTCGCACGGTAGTCTGTGGGGTTGGGCACTCACGACAGTCTGTGAAGTTGGTCACTCCGGGCAGTCTCACGGTAGTCTGTGAAGTTGGGCATTCCAGGGAGTCTCACGGTAGTCTGTGGGGTTGGGTACTCTGTTGGGATTGGGCACTCCAGGGAGTCTCACGGTAGTCTGTGGGGTTGGGCACTCCAGGAGGTAGTCTCAGCGGGCGAGGAGTAATAGCTGACTTTAAAATCTGACAACCCCACACCGAGGGTGGGGAAAAAGCAAGTGTGAAAACCCCGACATCATTACACAGACCCAGGAAAAAGCTGCCTGTAACTCCATATCGACTATACGACTATACCCAGCCTTTCTTTGGAACCCAGGAACGGATCCTGCATCAGCTGTGAATCGGCAACCATCATGACTACTGCATATCAGCAAATCACATCAACCTGTGCTTTACAAAGTGGAGAAGCTGACAACAACAGTGTGTGCCACCCACGCAAATCTCCGATGTATACACTTAGGAATACAGTCAACGTAGCAAGGCTGTGCACATAAATCTGCCCTACAGATGCTCGGGCTTAAGCATCTTGGTTTGCATGCAAATTCAGCCCCATATCCAGCCGCACTACCCACCAGCTGCCATGCCAGGACCGCTAGGACTGCTAACCACGGGGCATCAGCACTGAAAGATGGCTTCATGCAGCCCCAACCGAATGCATGAAGCCCCTAAACTCCAAACCCGACTCTAATCCCACATATTTCAATACCACGGTCCGAGTCGGAAATCTGCGAAGGCTCGCGGCTGAAACATGCTAAAGCTATCAGCATCTTAGACCCGTGCCGGTCCAAACTTTGCAGTTTAGTTCCATTAGGAAAACTTGGAACAACCCATAAGGGCGCTTTTAAGGGTACTAGGGGGCTCTATACTAGGTAGGGTTTTAAGGGTACGAGGGGGCTCTAAACTAGGGTTCCCTTTAAGGAGCAATCAGGAGGCGCCTTTTCAGCTTCGACGGCCTCCTTCTCCTTTGCCTCGCCCCATGTGTCAGACTCTCACATTGGGTTTAGGGTTTACACTCTCGCAACTCGGACTTGCCAGACGAGGTCTGTGTGGTCGGGGGTTTAGGGTTTGGGGTTTAGGGTTTATCAGGCTTTCCGGGGTCTTACTGACTATAACAACGTTTTGGGGTATAGTATATAGAAAAATATAGGGGGCCACGAAATAAAGGTAGCAGCTTAGCGTTGCACTCCGGCCACCGTTGCAGCTCAACATTCCGGCTTCCGGCTTCAGGGCTTGTAATACAGGGGCCTTAATAATTAGAATAGGGTTTCGGTGCCCATGACTCCATTTTTAGAATACGGAACCTCCAACATAGTATTGGCAATTATATAGGCCCCTATATTACGGGCACTATTTAAACGTTATAGGGGCTATTTCAGGAGAATCCCGCAAAGGCGCTGACGCCCCGAGACTCAGGACATTCGTCGCCAGAAGCAGGTCACCAAACCGCCCGAAGTCCCAATCGTAATACCAACAAACTGGCTGAAGATGCGATGGCGATGGTAAGTGATCATGATGATGACAACGGTGGTGCTGATGATGATACTGGGTGCGTAGCACCGTAAGTGCAGCCAATACGAACATAGCGCCTCCTTCTCCTTCTCCTTCTCCTTGCTTTTCTTCTTGCCTGCGCGCAGGACACCCTTGATCACACTCATGAGGTCGACTAGCACATATATCTGAAGACGGTACCTTCAGGTAGGAGAACAAAGCTTCCGAAACACGCCGTACAGAGACGATGAAAACCAAACAGCTAAGACATAATTTCAACATCTTCAGCTAATGGGAATCGAGCTCCAACGTTCTGTGGCTTGCAGCCGATAGCCGTCGCGACTGTACATGCAAATGAGAAGGAAGCTTCCAAAAGCTGAGACAGCGAGTGATATTCAAAAAACATGTCGAGAGTCTCGCAAGTCTTTTGGCACCCGCATGGCATAACAAAGGTGAGAGGTTTTGCAGGTCTGCAGCTGTGAGCTTGTGCTTCAAATCTGGGGATTTTTTTTGACGCTCACACTCGGCAACACCAGGCGAGGCCTGTAGAGAGACTTGGTAGACTTAGGTACTTCGGTGCCTCCAACTACGTTCGAAGACCTGCCCTAGACCCCATAACCGTCAAACCGGTTTAGGGTTTAGGGTAAGCAACAAAAACCCCAAACTTTTTCCAACGCAGGATTCCTGACAGGTGGGTTATCGAATAGTCGAAGTCGCACCCGGAAATCCAGACACCTCAACTACCATTTGCTTAAGGGCCCCCAAAAATCAAAAATAATAATAATCCCTGAAGTACCCTTATAAGGGACTATTATTTTTTAGTTTTTTGGGGAGCCTTAAGCAAATGGTAGTCAATCTAGTCCCGCTGGACCAAACCCCTGGACCCCCGGATGACATAGGCTCGAGGACCCGGGGTCCTATCTCCTTCGCTCTCATTCCTCACATTAGAGTTTGGAGTTTAGGATTCATGGCTCAGGGATCTAGGGTTGAGGGTGCGTTCTGACCCCCACATGACTATAGGACCTGGTCCGAAATGGCTGGGCTAGACAAAACAATAATGTAACTTGCACCCATTTGCACCCGGTGACAAGAGAAGTTTCGGATCTACATTGCAGATGCAGTGAGCTCCGCGGGCGGCACCCCAGACTGGCATCAAGTTTGCCCCGGCAGGTGCTACACATAGAGGAAAGGACGCAAACGGCGGAGCAGTGCCGATCTTCCAGCAAAACCTGCGACCAGTTTAAGCCGGAAGTACCAAGGCGTCCTGGTCTGGGGGTTACGATCTCCCACCTCGGACTTGCCAGATGAGGCCCTGTGGGGCCTTTTTTTGCCTCCTGCATGGCTGAGTATACGAAGCAGGGCAGTAGGTACAACGGTCCCTGTGGGGCTTTAAGGTTGAGGGCTTAGGGATGCCTTGCACGCAATTTCGGGGTTTCCGAAAACAGGGGACCCTAATCTAGGTGGCGGTTTTTTTTTTTGGAAGGTTTGGCCAACCCTTTTTTTGTGAAAGGTTTGGCCAAACCTTGTTTCGTACATTTCCTAGGGAAAACCTTATTTTCCTTGTATATTGGACGGTCTTCGTGCCATGTTCTTTAGGTTTTCGTTAGGAAAACGTACATTTCGAGGGGTTTTCCTAGGGAAAACCTTATTTTCCTTGCATATTGGACGGTTTTCGTGATATTTTCTTCAGGTTTTTGTTAGGAAAACGCACGTTACCTTGGGTTTTCCTGAGGTTTTCGTCAGGCAAACGCACGTTACCTTGGGTTTTGTTGAGAAAAAACTGCTTTCTTTACATTTTGGATAGACTTCGTGCTATTTCTCTACGTTTTCGCGAGGAAAACCTATGCTACCTTGGTTGTTGTTGCTGTTGTTGTTGCCGTTGGTGCTGTTGTTGTTATTCTTATTGTTCTTGTTAATGCTATTGTTCTTGTTAATATTATTGTTATTGCTGGTCTTGTTGTTGCTGTTGCTATGACCATTGTTATTATCAATATACTTATTATTGTTGTTGCTGTTGTTGTGGTTGTTGTGGTCGTTGCGGTTGTTGTGGTTGTTCTTGTTGTTATTATCATTATTGTCGTTGTGGTTGTGTTCTTGTCCTGTTAATGTTCTTGTTACTGTTCTTGCTGTCTTATACTTTAATAGGATTGGTTATAGTTTAAAAAAACAGAATACAATAGGATAAAACATACTAGAACATAATATAATCTGAATCAACCCCCCTTTTGCAAACAGAATGCCTTTATGATGAGTCTTGCAAAGCTCTAAAACAGTTTCGTGTTTGATGCAAGTCTTGATCATGGTGCGATGTTCTTGCAAGCATTATAAAATGTAANCCCCTTTTGCAAACAGAATGCCTTTATGATGAGTCTTGCAAAGCTCTAAAACAGTTTCGTGTTTGATGCAAGTCTTGATCATGGTGCGATGTTCTTGCAAGCATTATAAAATGTAATGGGATGTGAGATAAGAGAACATGATACAATACAATATATTAAAAGATATAACATTGTAAATGAAATACTTTATATTATGCTCGAATATAATATAATAAAACTTTATATGATATAATGCAATATATTAGAATATCACAAAATATCTTCTCATATGACATAATATAATAGCATACCGTATCGAATAATGTCATATGTTAAAAT
>BGNK01002557.1:0-71740 GCA_003297005.1 Symbiodinium sp. clade A Y106 | reverse complement strand
TAATATAATATAACACTATAAAATGTAATGGAATGTGAGATAATACAACATGATACAGTACAGTATATTATAATATGGAACATTTTACATGAAATATGTTATATTATGATATAATAAAACATAACTTTTAATGATGTAATACAATATAATACAGTATGTTATAATATCATAAAATGTATTCTTATATGACAGAATATAATGCAGTATACGAGAAGATAATACTTTTATATGATTCGATCTAGTTTAAAATAAGATGATATAACATCATATACTATAACATAGTATAATGTGAAACAATGACACACACACCCCTTCTGCAAACAGACTGCCTTTACGATGAGTTTTGAAAGGCTTTAAAACAGTTTCGTGTTTGATGCAAGTCTTGTTCAGGGTGCGATGTTCTTGAAAGCAAGCCTGCACGGCTTAAAAAGACAGCAGGGGGGTTGGGGGGGGCGCAGCCCCCCCCATTTGCAAACACAACGTCGTTATGACGAGTTCTGAGAGGGTTCATATGGGGAGTATACTGTAGCTTTTGAGCTTTCGGGTCTTCGGGATTTACGCCAGAAACAGTGAAGCCTTTATCCCCACAGCGTGACTGTCCAATATAGAGTACAAATACCCGGAATGTGGATTCCCTGAGTATGCTACGGCTCTGAGCCAGTATCGTTGCGCATACGGGACCGGAGGACCACGGGACCAGAGGACCGTGGGACCAGAGGACCAGGAGACCAAAGGACCGCGGGACCAGAGGACCAGAGACAACGGGAACACGGACCACGGGACCAAGGACCAGGAGACCACAGGGCCACGGGCTTGGCCAAACCTTCCAAAAACCCAACCTTGGCCAAACCTTTCAAAAAAAAAACCCGGACCCCCTAATCTAGTACCCTAAATAGTAGGATAAGGACCCCACAATAAGGTACCCCTAAGTCGCGGAAACTCCCATTTCGGGGTAGATACTTTGGAGCACAGCCAGGGGAGACGGAGAGGTGCATCTTCCTGCGCAGCCGGAAAGCAGGTTGCGCAGAATGCAGCTAATGTAGGGGCCTTGATAATAAGAATAGGGTTTGGGGGCCCATTATGCCATAATTATAATCAGGAACCCCCAATTCTGCCGGCAACAGAGCATGCGGCAAGGCCGACCCCGCCACGCCGCCCGGCTCAGGCAGTCACTTGCTGAACTATCGTAAACTCTAGTGAACCGTAAACCCAATTGAAACTGTAACCCTAATGAAACTTCCATACAGTCCATACACACCAACCCTATACCTATACCCCGCTCTCAAAGAAGAACCCACCACGCATACACGGACAAGTTGTGTTGGCTCTTGTCTTATACAAACCCTTATACAGAGCCCTACAGCAGTAGAACGCTTATAAACCATTAAACCCCTCGCAAGAATTGGCCAGAGGCTCCGCAGTACCACGTCCCCGTTCGACTACAGGACTGCATAAACCGCAACAAAAGCACGACATCAAACCCCAGTTACAGGAGCCGCCCCCCTTCGAAAAAAACAACTGCAACTGGCCCCTACACCGTTCAGTGAAGTTTAGGATTTAAGGCTCTATGGCCTATGGCATCTATGGAGTTTAGGTTTGGGTTATTGTTGGAACATTACTGCAGTATCCTCATGCCCTGAAGGTAAAGTATAAGGGATCCTAGCACTAATCCTCCTGACCCATGCTCCAACTTGGGGGGATTCGCTATGACAGAAAACAGCGACTTCGCTGGCCTCGGCTAGCCTCCTGCTTCTCGAGGCCGGCTCGGAGCCTTGGTCCCAGCAGGGCTTACAGTGGGGTTTTGCCTTTGGTAGATAGGGTTTAGGGATTCAGGGATTATAAATATCCCCCGGTTGAAGTTGAAGGTTTCCCACTCCACTGCTAAGCCAAACCCTAAACCCTAACCCTAAACACACTTTACGTGACTCAGGAATCTGGGGTCACAGCGCCGCGCAGAAATACGAGCATCGACTTCCCGGATAGACCCGAGGATGTTTCAAGCATGTAGGCTAATGTAGGGGCCTTAATATTTACAAAAGGGTTTTGGGCTCCTTTATAATATAAAGATGATAAGGAACCAGGGAATAATGTTGGTAAATATTCAGGCTGCTATATTAGGCGTGATGCCGTGCAGCAAGCCACCCTAAATCGGAAGGCCTAGAAAGCCGAGCCACAACGCCTGACTCAGGTCACACACAACCCCCTCCGTACTACTTGCAGTCAGGGGGCGTCTTCCTCATGTCGTATGCATCCTCCTTGTCTGCATAGTACTTCTCCTCTATGTCTTGAATTTCGAAGCCCAATGTCTCCGAATACAGGGAGAAGGCTGCTCTGTTGGTATAGCGGACCTCGACGAAATCAGCGAATGCCGGCAGGTGTTGATTTTGCATCAGGTTACATGCGGGTTAGATGTCGTGTGCTTACGTTGTGGTAAGGCGATACGATTGGGATCATGTAATATGGGCCTAAATAACCTGAACGTGAAGGACCTTTTTGACTTCCTAATTCGCAATTATTTAGGCCGCTATGTTACAGCATCACCAAGATTTCCTGCCTCCTCCTTGAGACAGAACTCGAACTCGTATTATACTCGAAATCCGATGACCCTACGGCCTGTCGCGTCGATCCATACTCTAAAGCCTTTACGGTTTAGGGCTGTGGTTTAACGTCATCTGTTTGGCACACACATTGAAGGCTTCGGATCGTCCGGAACCTTTTCGCCTCGTTGCGTGTCGGTCCGTTGCCAGGGTTGAAGGGTTTAGGGTTTGCGCAAAAACACCTTATATAAACCCGAAACCCGGCAAGGGTGTAAGAAACCGAAAAAGTAACTGAAAATGAACATTGCTGGACACAGCTGCGTTCACGGGGACATCCCGTGCCTGAAACATAGGTTTGGTTGTTTGTTTGCCACTGACAACAGGCTGCGGTGGATTATACCGCACCCCGAGGCCGAGACATGAAGCGACACGAACTCCGCATTGAAGCACTGCTCCATGGTGGCTATTGAGGCCCTGCAGCAGTAGGTGGTTGTGTTGGGATGGTTGTTTGCTGCTTCGTTTAACGCTTCACCGCAATGCTGGGTTGAGTGCATCCGAATCAGGGGGAGGACACAGGATACCCTTGCAGCCGCAGAGACTCTCGGCGATTGCCTGATGTTAACGCTACAGGTCGTGCTAGTGGTATAGAGGTCGTGGTGGTAGTGCTGGTGGTGATGGTGATTAGCGGTAGCAGAGGTAGTCGTATAAGTAGTAGGAGTAGAAGAAGAAGTGGTAGTAGCAGTAGCAGTCGCAAAAAGGCATGTTACTAGCTTATGGCTCAGGCAAGAAGAAACCAACATCTCAGCCCAAGTCTTGCAATTACCGCGGTCGGAGGTCTCATCGGAAGCAAATTTGCCAGGGCATGCTTGCCGTGTTTCGAGCATCCTAGCTAGTGTCCCTGAATCACATCGTAAAAGAGCTCGATGCCTTGAAAAGCTTTTGTGGGTTTAGGTCAAACACACGCAGGCCTGCCTCAAAAAAAAACCATCACAACCACGAACAAAATTCGATTTCAAGAGAGTCATGCTAAACGCGCAGGCATCAACACATTGAAAGCAGAAGTCCAGAAGTATAGACGCTTCCACGCAGGTTCTCTTGTTTTAGATTCCAGATTCATACGGATGCAGGAGTCAATGTAAACGTTCCCGCATACCGCTGCCTCATTAGGGCCGTGGCAATCCCAAGCCGGCGGTAGCCTTGGCTCTTGGGAGTTGGGGGGTTTAACTATCGTGTGAGGGTTGAGTAATTGTTTGCAGTGTTTGGGGTTTCGGATTATGGTTTTCGGGTTTAGAGTCTAGAGTTTTCTGAAGAGAAAACAATTTTGAGTCCATTACAGCCCCTATCAGTCAATTCAGTAAGCTGTCGCCGTGATGCATTGTTCCATGTTGTTCCAGAACGACGAAACTAGTTGTTGTAAAGTATGCTGCCGCTGGTCTAGCACGGGCTAGATCCGCTAGCGGTGCATACCAGTGCAGTGCGTACCGGCATATTGCAATAGAGCAAGTCGGGCCAACGACGCATGTAACTAGCGGACCAGAGGTTGCATTCCAGCACCCTGCACCCTGGAATCCCTAAAACTAAACCCTAACCCCCACACCCTAAACCCCTAAACCCTATAGATCCCTCTAAAGGAACCCTTATGGATCCCTTTAAAGGGAACCCGAGCCCTAAACCCTGCATCCCCGGAGCTTCTTGCCAGGAAACCCACAATTAAACTCAGAAAGCGCTGAAACTCCTCTGCCCTGGATCCGCGAACCCTAACCTAAACTCCGATCCTCAGGCCTCAACACTGAACATGGTTTAGGGTTTAAGGGGGTTTAGGGCTTGGGAGAGTGTAAATGTCAGAAACAACGAGAACCCTAAAGCAGACTCCGATATCCCACTCCCGAGAGAGGCCGGTGTAACAAACCCTATAGAAACCTGAACAACCCTAAGTCCTGCAACAACTAAGTCCTCAACCCAAGACAGCACAAGACCCTGGCTTCGCATGACCGCGAGGGAGGTGATGTGGCCGTGGACTTCATCCGTGTCCTTGGTGTTTAGGGCCCCAGGAGCCGGTGTACGGTTGAAGGTTTAAGCACTTTTGTGATGAAACAAACCGAGGGGTTTTGGATTGAGGCGTTCCAACTCGGGGTTCCTCTACCTCGGTGTTTCCGTGACTGCAGACAGAAATCAACTGTGGTTGCGTTAAACCGCACAGCGAAAAGAGGAATTGCTTTTGCAAACCACTCGGTCTTTGAACTTGTGTGGCTGGTGCTGTCAAGATTGCAGAATTAGATCCTCTGCAACATGCGTTCGAAACTTCTCTGACGTCTGGATATGCTTTTATTTCGGATATGTTCGCCTCATTCGGGGGTATGCAAACAGCTTTCATGCACTCTTTGAACATCTAGGCGTGACTGTTCGATCTATACATCAACGCAAACATCCTTGCTTCTCGTCGCAGCTCCCAGTTAATGTTCCCGTGCTATTGCAAAAAGTAACAACCATGCACGCTGCTATATTCGGATAGCCTTAAACAGAAACTTAAACATTAAGGTGACATGCAACAAACTGGCCAGCAGGGCCGGCATGAGACTTCTAAACCGGGTCTATCTAGCCCATGTAGCACTGAAAAGGAAGTTCACCACATGATGCATGTTACTGCATGTCTAAACTAAAACTAAACTGACACAACCCTGCACCCCCCCACTGCAAAGCTCCTGAAGTGGCAAACCCTTAGCTCAAAAACCTGAATCCGAAAGACCGGAATCTCGAAACCCGCATTGCCTCCTCCATCTTGGCAAGGACGTAGCCAACGATTCGGTTCTGGCTATCCACCTCAGAGTTGCAGATTAGGGTTCTTATCGACTTCAGGGTACCAGGGTTGTCGGGTTTTGGCTCTGATGTCCTTGGTTCTTCCTCAAAAACTGCCTCAATGTTGGAGCCGTGTTTTTCATTAGCAAACTCATCTTCTCACCGCTCGTCGACAGCATCACAGTCATCAGCATCAGCATGATCGTTAAGATCAGGAGTTAGCATCAGTACCATGATGGCTGAAATCCACAGTGTTCTTCCATCTGCTGTATCAATGTCGAGATCACTCGCAGTGATGTTGGAATCTTTCTCGATGCAAAGGCATATGATCGCGCATGTATAGTACAAAATCGAGGAATTTAGCACGAGCACTGGTAAAGTTTTCGGCTCGGCATCTTGTGAATGCGTTTAGGATTTCTAACAAAAGACATGAAGAATCTGAAGAATGAGAAGCAAACGGCTTCCCTGAGAGGTCAACTTTCAGGCTAACTCCTAGCTGCCCAGCTCACCAGGGGGGGGGTTTTGGGCTTAGGGGTTTACGGGTTGGGAACCTTACTCTAAATCCTCAAATTCAACACTAGGTCACACTATGTAACCCACCCCCGACAGGATACGAGAGTGTCTGACAATGCGGGAAATCAACATAGAAGCCAAAATAACGAAGTCCTTACAGTAAACGCGCCACAATCATCAGGTACCCCCGTGTTCTGCCACTTCCCTGTATACCCGACCCTGAACTCCGAAATGCCACTTTCTGCCATTGTTGAGGCCGCGGCTGCTACCTGTGGCAACTGCGGCCATGATAGGGCGTGGTAGAGGTAATACTTCCTGAGCTCCAGGGCCCTAAGCCCTGAACTCTACACCCGAAGCCTTTAAACCCTGAACCCAAAATCGTAAACTCTAAACCCATCGCCTTTAGACCACAAAACTCCTCTAGACCAAAAGCCTTAAAATCTTGAACCCTGAAGCCCTGAAAGGGTTTCGGCTCAGCTTGGGAAAGTCTTCGCGTCAGCGTCATCTAGCAGGGGAGCTCCAGAGTCATGCCATGCGTTTTGGGCAGACCTGGATTCGCCACAAAAAAGACCAAAACAAACCCGTAAATCCTGGAAATGATGACACCTGAGTGCATCGTAGGCTCATCTGGTAGTTCTCGGGCAGGCAGCAGAGATTGCCTCAGCACTTCCAGGCTGTGAAACCTTGTAAATAAGGAGACGGAGCATCTCGGACTTATCCTCACCACCTGCACTAGAGGGGCATCATTACAATAAAGAAACCGAACACATAGCATTGGTGATAACTGGCTATTCTTCCGACCTAGCGGTGTGCGGGCCGTGTCCGACCTGGTTTAGGAATGATGGCTTCCATAGTAGACTTTATGTCTCTGCGTGCGCTGGTCAAAAATCTGAGGTTGGCGCATGCCTGCATACCAGGTAGGTCATCGATCGTCGCTGGGCGGATCGAGACCATTCTATCTGCATGTCCCCCACAAAAATCAACGTTCTAAATGCTGGCACGGCGGCAGGTGGAAGAAGCGAGAGCACTACGAGCTGAACCACCGTTCGCTGACAGAAACACCAACAAGCACAGAGACTGGCGCTAGTAAGTGTAGCGTGCCTTAACAAGCTTCGCACGCTTTCACATTCGGACCCCATGAATTGGGTGTTGAAGCTGGCTCCAAGAAACTCTAAAGTTGGTATTCTTCCCACACACTACCAACGAAACGAGAGAACATGAACCCAAAGTCCCGCACCCCTGAAGCCCGGAACCACGACGAGAGCCTCAACATAGAACGACCACCCCGAGTATGCAAATCAACATCATGTGCTCGGAGTGGCTTTTCGGCTTTTTTCCGCGTGCCCATGGCTGCCATGAGGGCCATGAGTCTGAACCCAAGGCTCAAGGAACTCTTGGGCTTCAGGCTCAAAGTTCAGGGTGGAGGGTCTAGAATTCCGAGGTTCACGGTTCACGATCTCCCGTCCAGGGTTTTAAGTGCTCCAGATGTTATGCAAACGGATGATTTAGAAATGCAGGCAAAGTTGAACAAGTCTAAATGCTCCTCACAGATAAGCAGAAGCCATACCTGCCAGCCCTACGTTCAAGTCAGCTCGCAGTAACAATGAATCGTCATCATGATACTGCTTCCATTACAGCTAAAGTAGATCTATTCCGTGATCATTGGGACGCCTAGGACAGCATCAACATCGCCACCTAAACAACGCATTCTAGAGGCTTCACCATGGGTCAATATCAATGGCTACTGCACTCTACTAGGACCGACTTCTGCGCTGACAGAAGTCGGAAGGAATAAACATGGAAGTGATCCTCTCGTGAGATGTGTGGGCTCCTCTCATCACTCAGGATTGACAAAGTATTGCTCCCACTCACCGTAAGTGGAGGCGCCACTGACCACCTGCGGTGCTGATGAAGCTTTCTACGCAAGGGTTGGTGAATTGACAGCAAAGCGTAAGACTAGAGTAGGTATATGATGGGTCTACTTACGAGTGCTTCGCTTTTGAAAGGACTATTACTCCAAGTTGACTCCATCGACCTCGGAACCATACACCCTGAACCCAGAAAACACCAGCACATACCAGCACACTATCGTACACCGAAGTCCGGCCAAAAATCCTAAACCCAAACCCCAAAACATCCCCTCTTGCAACAGGCCTCGTTGTCCAGCCGCCCGGTCTTGCCAAACACACTCGCCCCTCAAGGCCCTAAACCCTCAACCCCCGAAGCCTGAATCCCCAGCGTGCAAGGTCCTCCAGATCGGGCTGCCAAGCTTTGCATCGTAGCTTTACATCGCCACCCGGGCTGAATATTTGCAGTGCTTGGGTTTAGCATCTAGGGTTTGCAGACCAGCCACACAAGTCACCATATCAAAACTGAAATGCCCGAAAACCAGCCAAGAATAGCAAGCTGCAACGGGCTCAGTCCGGATTCTGTGACTGAGGCACCCTTAGCGGTGATTATTCTGGTGGCTGCGCCGATGCACAACGTTGAACCGTTTAAACTTCTTAGACGAAGTGTGGGTGGCGCATGGCGGACTTTAAAAAAAAAAACGATCATTGAGCAATCGCCGCAACACTCCCTCAAAATCTGCCTTCTTCACACCGGCGAGCCCCGCGATCCTCGCATAGAACTCGCCCAGTTTTGGCGTGGCGGAGAAGAGCTCCTTCATGGGGGTGCAGAGGCTTCCCTCTGTAGGGCTCTTAAACTTAAACATCTGTCAGCAAAGCGCAGGTTTTAGATGTTCGGTTTCTATTGAAGGGGAAGCGAAAGTGGTGGCCGGCTTTGAGCTCTGAGCAGTGGTCTCTCGGATTTTGATGCTTCTTACTTCTGTGGCTTTACAGCTTTGCTGTTCTGTTCCGGGCGACACAGCACATGCAAAGCTCAACCTCAGGGTTCAACCCGAACACCCAAGGCCTTCCACCTCAAATCCCGGACTCCTACTGGATACTATAGGTCTGTAATAATTAGAATAGGGTTTGGGGCCCCTTTATAGTATAGATATAATAAGGAACCCTAAGGAATAATATTGTAGCAACCGTAAGCCCTGCCAGTATCAGCTCTAAACCCTTCCTGAAGCAAACCCCAAGACCCTAAACCCCCTGTTTGAACGAGGTCTCTCTGAAGTGCCTCCAAGTTCCCCGCCTCACCCTAACCCCCCTTTTTCAGCACGGACTGAACCCCTCTTAGCCCCTATAAACCCTAAACCCACCCCGGCTCCGACTTGCAAAGCTTCATCTGGTGGAGCATCGCCCATAAGTAGAGCTCTCCAACCTCGCCATGCATCTCTCAAGCGCTTCGGGACTACAGTAGAAGCCCAAGAGTTGGAAACCCAATAGCCTCAGTCCTTAAGAGTAATGTTTAGGGAATCCCAGCACTATTTGGCCTTAATCCGGTTTCCAACTTTTTGGGGTTTACTATAAGTGGGTTCCGGTCTGGGGCTTGAAGCTTAAAGGCTTGGGCTGTTATATGGGTGGTGGTCAAAATTATGGTCCCTTTTGGGGTACCCCTAAATAGTAGGTGCCGTACTGTATTAGGAACCCAAAAAGGGACGATAATTTTGACAACCACCCATATGTATGTATGTAGGCAGGTATGTATGTATACATTTCTTTCTATACAATCAACACGGCCAATCGGGTTTAGGGCTTTGGATTTCAAGGCTTGGCGGCTGAACGTGTCTCTCTCAGTTTCGTCTCTCTGGTGTATGGTTTTTGAGCCACTTGGGTTTCGGGAGCTTGGGGGTTTTAGGGTTTCAGGGTTTTGGGCTTTGCAGGGCCCGTCGAAGGCTTCAAAAGCACACTCTTGTAGGGCCCACCTCTTCCCTAATGTAGGGGCCTTAATAATTAGAATAGGGTTCCCTTAAAAGGGGTTCCTAAAGGCCCACTATAAGGGCCATAAGGGTACTATAGTATAGGGGCCTTAATTCCTTAATAATTAGAATATACTATGCTATATTTATAATAAGGAACCCCCAAGATAGCATTGTACTAGACCCTAAACCCTAAACTCTGAGGGCTACACCACCCTCTAGAGTCCTTCTCGGAGAGGCTGAGCTCTCGGACCCTCCGAGCATACGGCATGCAGGACTTGCAGTTCAGGCCCCTGTGGGATTCGTTTATCCGACGTCCTGCTGGCTGCTAGTTCAGGGTATAAAAAATAGAAGAGTTGCTTCTTGGATGTCAGGTATCTCAGTATCTCAGAATCTCAGGCCTTCACCCAAAAGTCTCCCAAACGTCGGGCTGTGACTTCAGAAGCTGCAGCCCGTCAAACAAGAAAACGCATCCAAAGACCTAAACGAACCACGCAGAGCCATGATCTCCCGAGTATAGGAAGAAGACGAGAGATAGCCACGGGAGGGTTTAGCGTTTGGGGAGTTTTTGCCTCCTACCCAGCAAGGACGAAGCCGCATTGCAGGGTATGCGGTCGTTGCACAGCAGAACTTCAAGGGAGTCGCTCAATTAAGGGGGTAGATAGGGTTCAGGGTTTAGGGGTTTAGGGTGCCGTTCATGACTGTTCCACGATATGCTGCAACTGCTCCTGCTGCCACAGCTGCTGCTGCAGCCGCTGTTTTCTTACTACATGACAACGAGAATCCATCAAGGCTAAAAGGCTAAAAACTATCTTCAGACCCCTGCAAAGAAACGTCTGGCACACTGTGCAACCGGGAGACTGTTTCTCCCTTTGCTGTGAATTGACTCTTTCCTTTCAGCAGTGTCTCCAGCTTCTGCAGCTGGTCAGGAACCCACTCCTCATCCGTCACTGGATGTGTTCAGATGTGATCGATTTGAGGTCTTCAAAATACTTACCAAAACAGCTCTAGGCCTTAAACCCCAAACCTCAGCATTAAACCCAGCTGATGTGCCAGAACTGTCTCATACAACTCACGGGCAGAGGCTTCAAACCTTACACCCTAAAACCCCTAAGCCCTAACCTTAAACACCAGAAAAGGGCTGGGCTGGGTCGTCTGTCGGAGCCTCTTCTCCCGAGCCCAAAACGTCGAGTAATAGACTATACGTTTTATTCGAATCGGTTATAGCAGATAAACATGAAAGGGAGCACTAAGGGAAAAATACATCGGTAATTCTGTAGGCGTTTAAGGTAGTGGTCTGACTACTTGCGGCTTGTCGACGAGAATGGGTTGAGATAGATAGACCAGACGGAAGGCTGAGCCTTTTGAGAATGAGAACACTTCGGGCGTCAAGCGCTACCTTGAACTACAAAAACCTACTTTTGGTAGGGCTCCTAAAATTAGACTCATTAGACCTATAAGCAATCTTCTGGTAGTGCAATTTACGACTTTTCCTAAGCCCTAGTATTCGGAATCCGACTGTCAGCGTTCATTTAAGCCCCATCATGCAAAGCCTTAAAGCCCCAAAACCCTCATCATGTTCAGTGCTTAGTGTCAAGGGTTCTGGGGTGATTCCAAGCTTGGGTCTCTGGGGTAGGGCTTAGGATCTATAGGGGGCCGTACCAGCAAATCGAATTTAGAACGAACCCCCAGCGATGCACCTCCCAGAACTTGCCGTGGGCGAGGGCATTCCCTTTCAGGGTGATGCCGTCACGGCCGTACTCCCCAAGCTTGACCTTGCAACAATCCGATCGCAAATGTAGGGGGACTTGAGTTCGAAGCATTCCACCGAGCCTGGCAACGTAAACAGCCATGCCCTGATGGGGAATATATCGGCCTGAGTGATGGGAACAGAATAAGAATAGGGTTTGGGGTACATTATAGAACGTCGTATTTTCAAAAGAAAACCCCCAAACAATCATATCGGAAGGTATTCAGGCCTATTATTACATCCAATCTTACACACAAAAGGATAGGCACGGAGTCCGACATCAGCCCTTGAAGCCAACTCGGCACCTCTACGAGCCGACTGGTGGTTGAATTTCAAGTCCGCGTCATGTAGGGGCCTTATTAATTAAGTAGAATGGGGTTTTGGGGTATTGTATACTATAATTATCAAAAGGAACCCCTAAAATAGTATAGGTAATTATTTAGGCCCCTGTAGTATTGGCCTTTTTTTTGCTCTTTAGCGTCGAAATTGGGGCTTTTAGGCTTGAGGGTCATACATCCAACCGAAGTATCGCTTCGAACGTGCGGCCAAAGAACGCTGCGAGTGGGCTGGAACTTCTGCATGGCCGCATACAGGTCCTGCTTACCGTAGACCCCGAAATGACGATCCCCCCCCTGTTCCCGAAGGGCCTTGAACATGAAGACTAACTACCTACTACTACCACCACCAACACCACCACGACGACTGCTACTGCTACTGCTACTGCTACTATTGCCACTACTACTAATCATAGTAATACTACTACTGTCCTGAAGAAGGAGCAGCGGTTTCTTAATCAGGGGTCTGCACTTGATTGGAAGGATTCCATACGGGCTGGGGTTCCCTCTCTTCTGGGGGCCGTGCTCGCTACCAAAACCACATTTGCCAAAACCTTGTCTAATGCAGGGGCCTTAGAAGACTGAATTTTAGACGAGTCTTTTGGTGGCTATTGTTTATACTTTTCCTAGTGATTGTGACCCCTGTGGTCAGAAGTAGAGGCACACTACCGACGTCATCACGTGGCTATGCGACGGTTTTGGGGGCTCTAGTTTGGCCAGGTTATGGCGCAGCTTGCGGGTTTGTGCGCACTTACAAGGGCCTTGGCACTCTATCTCAAGTACTTGTACTTGGGGTCAGAACGCCATCTGAAGGCCCCAGCCACCTCACCTTCTTCACAGCAGTCGGGAACCCTAAACCCGGAACAGCTCAAACCCCACACACCGAAAATCCTGACCCCCTGCACCCTCAAGCCCGAGGCCTCAAACCACCAAAACACTCGAAACTCTGACCTGACAGCGGTGACCTCTTTTGCCAATGTAGAGAATGTAGAGTATAGGCTAGGGGTTCCAGGTTTGTTAAAATAGATAAAACAAATAGGATAAGCACCTCCAAACCCTATTCTAGTCTAGTTGTTCAGAACCTACGTACACGAAACACCAAGACCTCTCGAGAGGGAGCACCTCGCCCTCTGCCAGCAGCGTCTGGGACATCGCAAAGTCTTCAGGCGTGGCACCTGAATTGTTTAGGGGGAGAGGCGGGGGAGGAGGGGGGGAACTGAAGCCCTCAGACTTCCAGGAGCCCAAACGTCCAAAAGGAAACCCCTGCTTAATAAAAGCCTACGGGTTCAGGGTTTGAGGTTGAGGTATCCAAGTACAAGTAGCAAAGGCGTCCCGCTTACCGAGACCAAGAAAAACCAACTGAACAAAGACTTCCAATCGATGGCCCAGCCTTCTGTGCCCGCGAGCTTCCCGATATAATTCCTCGGTCATGTTGACCACACTACTTGAACAAGGGCTTTCGGGACAAGGGTTCAGGGGAGTTGCAAAAGGGAGCCACTCCGATCGAAGATGCATACATGGGGCACGAGGGCTGGTGCTAGCGCGCTGCCTTGATCGTTTCCTTCAGTTTCTAACATCAGCAGGCCAATAATCCTCAACGAAGACCGTAAACTCAAGCCGTACAAGACCAGATTGAAGGCAGACGAATCCGAACTTTGGGGTATTGCAGCGCGTTGTGTTTAGCAGGCCCCTGAATAGCCCAGGTATTTCGGAAATCTGATGACGACAGTGATGATGCCGAGATGGATCCCGTCCCACCCCTATAGGCCTATGTATGAACACAAATCGCAAGGCGAAACCTTCATCCTCAAGCCATTAAATTACATCCAAAACGTAAAGGCTTTTACTATGTTACACATGTGTTGGGCTCGGGAGCTGCAAACACGAAGACCAAGGCTTTGGGTACTTCCCCCACCCTGTACCAGCCTGAATTTTTTTTGGAGGGGTCATATGAAGGGCTACGTATAAATTGATTACATATGCTCTCTAAGTGCTACAGGGCAGTATCCAACCTAATCCAATTGAACCTTACAAGCCTTAACTGAGCCTTTCATTGCCCTAAACCCTACCTCCTAGACCCTTAAACTAATGCTGACGGAGACACACAATGGCGATGGACTGCGAAATGCACGTCGATCCCACTTCCAGCAGCGGCAGCTGTCCGAAGGCGCACTTGCCTCGAGCGACGCCATAATGTAGGGGCCTTCATCATTAACATGAGGTTTGGCGGTATAATGTACTATGATTAGAGTAACGCAAAATCAGGTTTTGGTGTATAGGGACTATTAAATTAAGGTAGGAATCCTATCGCAGAACATCGGTAGTTCTTTCAGCTTCTATATTGAACCCTTTATAACCCAGGCTCTGATCCGGAGCAGCTTCACTCGGGACCCTTGTCACAGACTCTTATCCGTGTTGCAAGGACCCCGATCCCTGCTTTGGGATTCTTCCTTTTCATCTCTTCTTCCATAGCTGGGCCCAGATAAGTTCGAACTTTTTATGATAGCCACATATATAAGGCCAACAAGTTTAAAGTTCTCCAATCGGCTAAGTGAGTCTCTGGAACTCTGAAACACTGGCATTAGACTTGAACCCTCGGCGACCCTACACCTGGCCCAGACGCCGGACTCCTTCAGCTTTGGCCAGTCATCCCTCGTAAAGCCCAGGTCCTGCGATTGTTCTGGCTTGCCCCGAACCCTGGGCCTAAGCAAAAATAGGGCTCGGGGACTTAGGGTTGAGGGGTTTAGGATTCCTTAACCCGGAGGTGGGAAAGACTCGCTGCCTAAAGAACTTAACGTCTGATATGCCAGGATCCTCCAAACTGATAATCAAGCTCGCTGCCTGCCTCAGAGTAAGCTTGGGTTCCGGAGTTACCCTGAACTCTCGACCCCACACCGACTCTTCCTTATTATGATCGTTCTGCAAACCCTAGACCCTATGCCCCAGATACCCCTAAGACCTGTTCCTGCGTTCAAGACTTTAACTTTGAAACCCCCGGGCCGGGATTTGAGTTAAGGCGAGGTCCGAGGTGATGCTAAAGTCTGCCTGAGTTTTAGAGGGGCCTTCATAACAACAGTAATACAAATAGTAATAAGAATAAACATAATAATATGACTAGGCTTCTGATAGTGAAAGTTATGTCCGGAGCCCTAAGAATTGATGTCACTAACACTTCTGACATATTCCTAGTCGGGTATCATGGCGAACCAAAGGTTAACCTTGTTCATAATATAAAGGACTATATAGGATTATACTACCCCAGAAAGGTTAAAGGTTACCTACTCTACTACTTGGTATTCCGACACCCGTAGTTGGCGGGCTTGAGGAGTACGCTTGCGCGGGGCAGGCATGGCTTTACGACAGGTCCAGGCTCAGCTGGGCCACATGCGACAAACTCCACAAGGGTGGTTGTCAAAATTATGCCCCTTTTTGGGTTCCCTAAATATTAGGCGCCGTATTATCATAAGGACCCAAAAAGGGACCCTAATTTTGACAACCACCCACAACAAACCTGACTGGTTCAGGCTTTTCTTTCGTAAGTCGGGCCGGGATGGAGAAGTCTTGCCGGATCCCAAGCGCCTAGAGCCAAACAGCTCTCCATAAGCCAAACTCCAGACTTGAAACCTACGATCAACAACCAGAAATCCCAGCTCTGAGCCTGATCTTAAACCCTAGAGCCAAAAATTTCAAGCCCTGAACCTAGACCCAAAATTTCAAGCCCTGAACCCTAGATCTGTCGAATCCCTTAGTAGCTGAGTGGATACACTTTACACTTTTTAGACCCCAAATTCGAAGCTCTAGACGCTAAACCCGGGGAGGGCCTTCGGCCCAAGCCAAGAAAGGCCCGAAAGCTCGCAGACCAGCGCAGGGCCCAACCCTTTCGCCATCACCGGGAAGTAGTAGAGCCTTCTAGGGTTTAGGCTTCAGGTTACAGTAGAAGCCAGAAAGTTGGAACATCATTCTCCTCATACCCTTAAGGTGAAGTATAGGAAATCCCAGCACTAATCGTCCTATATCCATGTTCCAACTTTCTGGGGTTCACTATAAAGCCTTCCCTTATTTAAATTCTGGGTAGGGTTTAGGGCGATTTAGGGTGGTTTCGGGTCAGAGTCGGCTTTAAGATTTAGAGTTTAGAGTTTCGGGGTGTAAGGCCTGGAGCTCACGGGCTATGAAGTTTGCGTCGATCAAGGTCTTGGGTCTAGAGTGCTTGTGGCACAGGTCTGCGAAACTTTAGCCGATGCCCTAAACGATTCATCTAAGGTCCAGCATCGGATATTCCCATGGCCTCGGGAATGTGGGGTCTTAGTGTGTCTCCGGTTGCTGCTGTGCCACCATTCGGGTGCAAGCGTCAACGTTTTTGAGTTCCCCAAAAATTACACCACAACTCGTTGCGTTTGACGGCAGGACTGCACTGGTATACAAACCCACCATAAGCCGCGGTCACATCCCAACAGTCTACACTGCCACACAAGCAAGTTAACTAAAATGAGAAATGACTGCTAAGGCTGCTAAGCAGCAGCACCCTGACTCCCTGACATTGCGACCTACATCCAGCTGTGTAAGACTTGCTTCGCAACACCCGGCCGGGCTTGGAACGTGTGGTAATCGGGCTGGGATGCTGGGATGTTATGCTGTAAGGCCTCTCGGGTATAAGCTAAGGATGCAGAACCATGCAGTAGCAAAATCAGAAATTCGGAAAGGCTTCCACCGAATCCATGGCTGCCCACAACCCATCTAGCTTACTGAATTTGACGAAGCAGCTTCAGTGGCTCTGTCATGGCGCTAGCAGGCCTGAACGGCTTCAGCTTCGCGCTTAAGAACTCCTTGTGGCAGCAGCATCCGCAGTAGTCGGGGCACGCGGGCTAGGAGTAGCAGTCGTCGCCGTAGTCATCGTCGCCGTCGTTCAAGCAGCAGCAGCAGCAACAAACGGCGGAGAAGTAGTAAATGCTCCTGCTGGTCCGGAGCAGCATCAGCACTTGTACGATGACAGCTGTGGTAGTAGCAGCAACTTCTTGTGTAAGAGTGGTAACTGGTAAGACTTGGGGATAGTGACTTCGGGATTTCACAATGTGATCCGTAGGATTGCCGGAGTCTGCGTTACTTTCTATCGCAGTTCACCTGGTTCTAAAGTCTAAAGCTTTAACTGGTCATGATCTTCATGGTCCATGACACTGCAACAACATCCAGAGTGGAACAGTCCGCTGTACTCTTTTGGGGACCTAAACAAGGACCCCAATTTAGAGAACAACCCAGAACATGTAAAATATAAGAACTCTCGCTCAGCCTCAACATGTGGACCAAGCTCATCCTTCACATCTGGATTTGCAGAAATCCAATTTCCAAATCCAGTCCATATATAAATCCTGAATAATCTAGAACATATAGTATGCAACAGAACATATACAGCGCATAAGAGCCCTTGCAATCCAAGGCAGCTTGCCTTTTCATGGTTCCAGGAGCGCACCTGGCAGGGATGGGGGCAGCTTCCTTGGAGATCAACAAAACAGACCCCAAACCCTACACACACACACACACACTTGTTCGTATATACTTCTATATACACTTATAAACACACAAAGACTACTGAGCCGATCTAAGATGGAACTCAAAAGGACACCCATTGCAACGTGGCAAGGACGAGACCTCACAACTCAGGATCTTAAGGACCCGTAGGGGTTTCTGCGCTCACAACGTTCAGGGTTTAGGGGTTCCTTGAGGGGGAGGGCGGGGTGCAGGGACTATATAGGAAGTCGGCCATGTTAAATCCCTATCACACTACCCTCTAAGACGGGCTTGCTGCTGATGATAAAGATGGCGCCATGCTGATGGAGGTGATGCTGGCAGCGGTGAATGAAACCTTGTTGGCAATCACCGGAAAGAAGATGAATCTTACGATCACCATTACCACCATCATGATCAACAACATTGCAACGCTGATGGTTCTGAAACTGACAGTCTTTGTGTAGGCAGTAGGTGAGGGCTTTTTTTGCTCATGACTTTAGACCAGAGAGTGTTTCTTCGTCCATCGTGGCGATCGGCTCACTGGCCTTTTCTGTGAACCTTCTTCATCCGAAGCTTCCGATCCTAACTTGCGGCCGTTGGTATACAGTATTGTACAATGTCTTTCTTTCTGCGGAGCTCGCATATGAATATGAATCTACTGGAGCCTCCTTTGTTGCAGATTCCCAAGTCATCCCTCCACCTACAGATTCCTAAGATGGGCCATGCAGCCACCTAATAATGAAGCAGATTCTAGTCTAAGGAGGAGGTTCCTGGCATAGACGAAATCCCAAGAAGCCTCGCAGGTGGCGGAGGCAGGGGCAGAGCACCCCACTAAAGCCTCCCTCTGCTTGAGGTCTGCATCCGGAAGAAGCAGAAAAGGATTCCCTTACAAAAGCTTGTCGCCGGCATCACCTCACGAGACATGCTCCGACTCCTGCAGCTACGACGACTTCGGCCGCTTACTTTGGCTACTGCTGCAACACAGAGGTTCTTGAGGATCCAGCGACCGGAGAGGAGGGGGCTGGGACACGAATGTACTCTAATACGAGACCAAGACCCAAACACACCAAGCCTGAGGCGACACTCACGACTCGCACAAGGCAGGCCTTTGTAGAGATGTGTTGTTATTTCAATGGGCAAGTGAAGCGCACAAGCCTTTGCTGATACACTCACATGCACTCCGCTCTGCGCTGCTCCGAAGGCAGGCAAGGCTTCACAACGACAAGTCCAACTATTGATGTGAAAAGGCAGCTGGGACACCTCTGACACCAAGATTTGTTCTCTCCCACGCGAAAGGAAGCTGCTCTGACTCCACTTCCGCAGTTGAGTGATAGCCCATTTTAGTCGACGTGCCTGCAAAAAAACCTGAAAGACAAACCATTGTTTAGCTCTACTTCTAGCAGACCGGTGATCAAAACACGCCTTTTCTCTAAGGGCGGCTGAATAAGGACTAATACTATCATCTTAACCGTATCAAGGCTGAATCACGGCTGTAGCATTGGGCTGCTGTGGTTGGGACACCACGACCTGCGATGCCATGCCTAATAGGGGTTATAAAATGTGACTACAGCTCGGAAATGAGATCCTGAACCAACAAGACTCGGCTAAGCAAAGGGATGGTGCTAAACCCAGAGGCGCTAGGACCTCTGCGCCCTGGCAAGCATCTCTTTTGGGAGCCATATGGCCTGCGACGGTCTTGCTAGCCACTGTGAGAATACGTGCCTCGCGCTCACCACCAGAGTGCCAAGAAAAGGATGAGGTTCACCTTAGCTGGTACCCTAGTCCCTCAGAGTCTGTCTTTAGAATACCTGCCAAAACATGTCGCCCTGCACCTTCCAGCGCCCTCCGGCGACGAGCCCACACAAATCGTCGCAAACCCTACCCAACAACAAAACACAGCTCGACAAGGTCACAGAAATTCTCAGCCTGTTCGGACATTGAAGCTTAGGTAAGCCCGACCCGACCTACACTCTTGGGCCCAAAACAGACCTCTGCCAATCTGTTCAGGTCGCACACAATCGCAAACCCTAAACCGAAGCCAAAACACGCAAATCGTGAGCTTCCAGTTGGCAAACATGCGGGGCCACTCGGTCTGCGGCACGGGGCCACCTTGCTGAAACCCCAATTTTCAGGTAATCTCTCCATCTTCCCTCTGCTTAAGAAACGTCATTAACCAACAGAAACATGCAGGATATACGTTTATGAGTTTTTGCTTTGCAGGTTCCAATGTGCGCAGCATACATCAAGAGATGAAACCACCGTGAACATAATCATTCAATCATACATACATACATATATAGTACATGACTGCACGTGTGGATGTAGTACGTATGCATCTATGCCTGTATGTATTCGTAAGAAAAACTACATGTGGGTAGGCGCACACAGAAAGTGGAGTACAAACTCTCCTCTGGCTCGCTCGCTCTCTCTCTCTCTCTCTCTCCCTCTCTCCCTCCCTCCCTCCCTCTCTCGCTCTCTCTCTCTCTCTCTCTCTCTCTCCCCCCTCTCTTTCTCTCTATATACCCGTGTGGGTCAGACATATAAGTACACATCTGCATACATGCATGCATATGTATGTGCAAGTGCGCATGCATGTGTGTGTGAACGCTTGCATATGCATGTGTACATGCACCTGCCGCTGTATCTCAGCAATGTCTGAATATAAAACATAAATATGTACATGAACCTGTATGTGTAAATGTGTGCTGGATGCCTGTATGCTGCAAATAAATTGATGCAGTGAAAACATGTGTGCTTCATAAAACTATGTTGTAGACATACCATATGGGCATATGCATAGACATGCACGCATGTAGGCTTGTAAACCCTTATTCTTATTGTCTTATTAGTATCTTCATTATTCAAAATACAGACATATGTGTATACATATATATATAATTATAAATTTATAAATGTGTACGCATACCCTGTGCTGTACATCATGTATTTGGTGTACTTGGATGCGTATATGCGGGTATGTATGCATGTAAGTAAGCGTATATGTATGTATGGAAGTGTATGAGTAATTAAATGACAACGAATGTGTATATATATATATACGTGTGCGTGTACGCTTGCAAAAACAGTTACATATGTATATATATATATATATATACACGTGCATCCGTGTCTGTAAGCACGTGCATTTGTGTATGTATGTTGGTAGTATACACAGGTGGGTAGGTAGGTAGGTCGGTGGGTAGGTAGGTAGGTAAGTAGGTAGGTGAGGAGGGAAAGAAGGCGGTATGTAGATGCATAGGTGCATGCTATGTGTACTGCACACATGAGTATTCGTATACATATGTACAGATGTAGATATCCTACCGAATATCTGCAGTCTCCTTAGACTTTCTTCATTTTCAAGTCTGCAGATCTTCACAACCTTGGCGACTTTGGAATTGGACTTCCCGATTCGCGATTCCAGATTGCGCGGCCAAACACGGTTTAGGCTTCAGGGTACTAATTTCTAAAGCTTGGGGGCATTGGAAGCCATACGAGCCATCGCCTCCACGGACGAACCATCAGAACCTTCGGAAAGAAGAAAAGCTCCGAGAATGCCAAGAAGGCTCGGCCCCGCACCCTTCCCCCACGTACCTTAAGCCCCCCAAAACACCCTAAGGATCCTGCTTTGAAAGGCTGTAGGGCTGTAGGGCTCTTCTAGGTCAGCTAAGACCGCAGGAAAGTGACAGGTCCTAAATGCAACCGTCGTAAGATGAGGGACCCATGATAAAGACCCACAGCCCGAAACCCAATAGGATCCTTTTGCCCTACCCCCCCCCCCCCTCTAACCGTAAGCCCTATATCCTTTGTACCCTTTTGCACAGGCTTGTACATACCCGCCTACCCTAAACTCTAAACCCTTAAAGGAACTCTCAGAGATCCCTTAAAGGAACTCTTAGAGATCCCTTAAAGGAACCCTAAACACTAAACCCCAAACCCCTATGGTTCAAGCCGCAGCCCGTGCGCAGCGGTGGGCGACCCAATGCCTGGTCTATGGCGTTGGCCAGCCAGTACGACAGGCCTCGGTTTGGGTTTAGGCAATTTGGGGTCCGTTGCGAGTCCCGAAGGTTTAGGGTTTAGGGATAATCGGTCACCTACTCTACAAGATGGGGCTGCAGTGGGATACGGGTATGCAAGAGCAGAGGCCAAGGGGCCAAGAGGTTGAACCAAAAAGCGTGTCCTTAGCATTACATTACGGGGCCCTTTTAAGGAATAAAGATTGCTAAATGTTCACGCACCACCCCCTCCCCCACATTCTTCATGGCGTCCTGAGGGGCTGTGGTTGATGAATCAATGAGAGCCTAGCGGAATTGCTTCGAGTTACGGGGCTTCATGCTCTGCACGGAATACGCATGCTCTCAAAGAGGGGTCGAGAGGCAGTTTGTTGGCACAGGGACAAGGTACTGCATTTTACACTCTAGACCTAAATACCCTGACCCTACAGATCTCGAAATCCCAAAATCGAGAGGACCGCCACCATCTAACGTCATTCTAACTTCAAAACGCTACCTCACCGCAAAACCCTAGACCATAAAACCTAAAAGCGCTCGTGGAAACTCGAACAGACATTAACGGACTATAACCAGGAGAAGCAAAACTGTAAAACTGCCGAGTTCCCACCAGGACCAAATGATTCTAATGCAAACCTGAAAACACGTTGAACTGCCCTCCCTTAAACCAAACATCCGAACCCAAACTCCTCTCCTTTCGAGCCCAGGAACCCCAAACCCCTATTCTAATTATGCCCCTAAAGCATGGAAAGTGTTGGTGTGGAGCCCTTACAGTAACCCTTCCAGAAAACCCTTAGACGAAACACCAAACGAGTCCCAGATGCACAGGAACGGCTCGAACTCGCCACCCCTAAGCGGACGCTGCCACTCGGAGCCCGTGAATTCCACCTAGGCAGAACCCAACAAGGACTTCGGGGCTGAAGTAAGGCAGAGAGTTTAGGGGAGGGTTTAGGGTTTACGGTTTAGGATTTAGATGTTCGGGTTCAGGGGAGTAGGTTTAAGGCTTAGGGGTTTGGGGCTCGGGTTTGGGCTCTAGGATTAGTCATGCAGTGAAGGGCTAAAAGACTTTACTAGACTTCTACACAAGGCTTCTGTAGCATCAGCGCTATAAGGGCTCAGAACACCTGGACATGATGCTCGGTGCATGGACCTACCTGTAGTCTCCATTGTAGTTCCTTTTGTTGGTTTAACCTATCATATATGTAAGGTCCTATAAGGTACCCCCCAAAAAGAAACTACAATGGAGAGAACAGGCAAATAGCTGGAACCGGGCTTTGGGAACTAGTAGGGTGTCTTGTTATTACAACTGAAGTGTTAACAGGTTTAAACAGGGGTTCTAGATTCTAGATTCTGTTCCCACGCGGCGTGTGGTGCATATTTTTGTGCTCATGTCTTGAGAGTGGCGGCATTCGCGAGGCGGCCTTGATTAACGAGCCGGGCGCCAGCTTACAGCTTGCCACATGCCATATCGTGCGTGGTGCGACCATTGCAGAGTCATGAAAGGTCTTGGGGATCGACAGCAGCCCATGACTCCATGACTTTGGAAGGTTTATAGTACCCAAAAAGGGCTAACGGTTACCTACGCTGCTACTAGTTTTACGGTAATTACAACAACCCACTTGTTGAAAGCAGGAAGGACCTGGCTGCTGCTCGGGAGGTACACTGAGAAACAACAACTTCCTCAACGCTGTGCTTTGGGCCAATCCTCTTGCAAGTCATCATTCCAACTGGGACTGGTGTAGCTATGTTGAAGCCCCAGTCTTCCTGTACCTATCAGGCCACAGTCTACCACTTCCGCAGCGAAGAAAAAGGCCTCTAAACCCTCGGCTCAACAGGCAGAACCTACAAAGCCCCTAGCAGAATCACGGAAAAATCCTTGAAGTCGATCTATGTTTAAACAAGAAACAAGGTTCCCCAGTAGTCCCTTAATTGTAAGGGTACTCTTTGACTACTTTTCGAGTTGAGTAAGGAAACCCCGAAATCCAAATGTCCAAAGGGCACTGATGGATAGTACCTATATATAGTCTCCATTGTAGGTTCTTTTTCTGGTTTAAGCTATGGTAAACATGGAATCCTATAGTTACAGCCCAAACACAAAGATGAACTAGCCCAGACACGGATGGCAACGTCGCAGCTGCCGTCTGCGCCGCAACCGCCGCGGAGGGAGCTCTTGGTGGTGAGCTGGAGGCAAGGGACGAGCCTTCAGTTTCCACCACAACAACTTCTTGAAGGTTGCTTTGTGCTTTCGGCTTTGTGTTTGTTGTCAGTGGGTTTGTTTCGGAGCTTTAGGGTCTGTTGCTTGGAGAACTCGACCAGATTATAGGGGCTATAGGTTCGGATCTGTGATTTCGCTTCTCAGAGTTGGCACGTCGGGGTTCGGGGGGTAGAGACGGAGTGAAAACGTCTCTTTGTGAGCCTTTGGCACAAGCTCGGTGGTTCTGATGGAGCTAGTGACCCCAATATCAAAAGGACGATAAAGGACTATACTACCCCAAAATCCCAAAAGGTTACCTACTCTGCTACTAGGCTAAACCCTCTAAAGGTCCTTGCGGGCCCCGGCCCCTGTGTCCGGATGGAGGCTCCGCGGTCTGCAAAGAGGACGGGGCAACAAAGCTCTCTATCCCCATAGTACCCTGGCTGATTAAGAAAGAAACGGATTCATGAAGAGAGGCCGGCAAAGAAGGGGACCTACCCTAAGGGCGGATATTTCTCCGTACCCTAAACTCTGAGATAACCCAGCTGAGAAGCCTTGCCCTAGCTCTTGCAGCACTTGTTGCGCAAACGGCCGGTGCTTGTTTGTGTCTTCCAGCGCCGGAAAGCGGCCGGGAACCCACAGAGATGCATGTTGCAGCTGCCGGGAGACCGCCGCAAGCAACCTAAAGAAGGGTGTTGTTGGATGGCTAAGGATAGGCTAGGGCTTGTCATTTAAGGCTTTTTTCGGCTCCCACTCATTTAAGGCTTAAGGCAAAAAGCCTACGTTGTAACACAGATCCCCTCAACAAGGACCCAGCGACGGCTGAAGTTCCACGACGCTGGCGGCCGAGAGCAAAGCCGCCCAAGTGATGGAAACGGCTCGCATCAGCTGCGGCCGGATGCTGTTGTCCTCCCACTGAACCGTAAACGCCCTAAACCCTGTAAGCCCTTTATGCTTCGATGGGCAAGTCTTCAACAGATCGGGGTTGAGGGCTCAACTCCTCGATGTTGGTGGCTGGTTTGGGGAGTTTGGGGGAGAGAGGTTCTCAAATACGGGGGCTCTGTTGAGGGAGGCTTTGGAACAAGGGATCCTTTAGCTCTTTGGGACCTGGTACAGTTCGCTGATTTCATGGAGATTCCCGTGTCAACGTAGAGTTCATCCTCGAAGATCGGAAGCATCGGTGACTCCAGCGGAATCCCTCGCTCAGCCAGCCACTGGCCGGAGTCAGGCGGCAGTTTCTGCAGAATCTGCAGGAGCTGGCCTGGATCCATGCAGATGCTGTGCCGCACGTGCAACCAAGCTTGGAAGCTTGCATGCCTAACCGTGGTTGCCTGTGTCTGTACTTGCGCAGGAAGGCGTGAAATGTGCATCTGCGCGTACGGCAAATGCAGGCAGGAAGAAACAACATCACCGTTGAATCCTAAAGTTTTAAAGCTCGTACTCAGGCAAACACGACTGAGGCTCTTGATGGAATCAAGCGTGCCCCTCCTCGGACCCGAGCTGACACAGCAAGTCTATCTGAGCACACACGCCCTGACCCAGAAACCCAAGAAGCAGGAGCTTAGTGACAACGAAACGCAGAAAGCCCTAAACATCCCGAAACCTTAATTGAGCGCCCACCCCCACTCAAAAATAACAAGTGTAAGCACTCCTAAACCGCATCGTCTGCAGCCCATGGCGCCATCGAAGGCGAGGAGAGTTTGCCCTAAAGCCTTCAATGCCTGAATGGCGTGGCGCTGCCTCGCACTGGGAGTCTCAGATTTGGGTTTGCGGGCTGCAGGAGTTTAAGGTTTTGAGGATTGAATGTTTACGGGATTTACGGTAGAGGGGTTGGGGGGTCCTGGGGGGTGTAGGGTTTCACTTATGATATTGGGCTCTTCCAAGCCGGGAGCGGTAATCTCTACTTGGTCGACTTACGACCAGCATGCTTTGCATGATTTCGGTTAAAATCGGAGGCAGAAGTAGCTATGGATACCTTGGCTACGACAGTTAGATAGAATTTGGTAGTATCGAGTCTTTGCACATCCAGAATTTTCAAGACGTGACCCTGAGCCCTAAACTCTTACGAGTTTATTACCTCATAGCAATCGGAACCCTCCACTCAAAACTAAACCCCAAACACAATCATATCCCCGACCCTTAAGGTGTTTAAGCAAACATACTCATAATCCCTAAACCCTAAACTCACCCTTAAGGTTTAGGGTCTCTTTGCCTCAGGTTTAGGGATTCCTTAATGAAAGGGCTGCACCTCAAGAGCTGGGCCGCTGTAGGAGACGGCGAGTTGCCCCAATTCCCTGCAGAAGAGGGCCTGGCGATGGCAGGGTCTAACGTGCACGGTTTAGGGTTTAGGATTTAGGGGAAAGTTGGAACATGGATTTAGGATGATTAGTGCTAGGGTTCCCATACTTTATTTTAAGGGCATGCCAACTTTCGGGGTTCTACTGTAGGTATATCTTAGTGGCCAATGTTAATGGTATTTGGGTCTATCTCCATGGCCTATATCATGATTCTAGGTATACCTTAGTGGTAAATCTTAATGATATTGTGCGTTATCTTAATGGCCTATATTACTATTCTAGGGATAAAGTTAAAGGTATATCGTATGTATCCACCCTAAACCATCCTAGTGTAGATATTGATGGCAGTTTGGTCTATCTTAATGGCCAGATTCTGATGATAAAGTTTACCATGCTTGTGAAACTCTGCAGGTATCTGTACTTCTGCAGGGTTGTCATAAGAGGCTAGGATCCTGATTTCTGGGGAAAAAGTTGGGCTACCGGGTGAACTCTTGACATCTAAACACTAAGACCACACATCCTCAGCCCTAACTCCCAAAAGCAAACACGTAACTAGACTGGGCTTGAAGACCTTCTGTTGACCGGAAAATCTGGTTTGAGTTCCCAAAGAAATGGGGAAACTCGGTTTCAGGTTCGGCTTTCAGGTGTAGGGAATGGAATAAATAGGGGATCCAAGGCTCAGGTTCTGAATTTTGTCAGTACAAAGGCTATCGGCTACAGGGTTTGGGTTTGGGGGGTGACAGTTCCGAGTGCCTGATGAAATTGATGTTAGTAACTAACAGCTGAAATCAGCTGAAAGCAGACATACTACCTTAAATAGTGCCAATACTCGCGACTCACCAATAGCACCCAGTCAATATAACTCTACGAAATCAGTGCATCGATGTCAATGACGACTTCGATAGCGACGGTGATGATCAAAAATCGGTGTAGCAAACGGCAAAGCTATACGTATACTGCTGTATGACGTGCAAAAATAGTTGTTAGAGTCGACGTCTGATAGAGATGCTGATGGTGCGAACAAGAATGCAGCTATAGTTAACCTGCAGAGACGATGAACCGGCACCAGCAGCAGCAGCGGCCGTGGTAGAGGTGCTGGCGCCAGCACCAAACACTATGATACGTGCGGCAATCAGGGACGACAGTCGCAAGGAATTGCGCTGCCATCAACTGTCCCACAGGCATCTACACGCCACTCCAACAAAGGAGTCGAACATACAACATTCTTAAGCCCTCAGCCCTGAATATCCGCAAAGACCTAAATCCCTACAAACCAATGCCATAAACTAGAGAAAAGACGCAGACACCACCAAAGCTTTAGCGCAAGCACCTTGGACACCCAATAGAATAGCAACCCTCTGGGTTTATATAAAGACAAACATGAAAAGTCATTCCTGAAGGAAAACTAGAAAAGCCCTGAGCCTGGCAGCCGTCAGCCCCACATTCGCAAAGATGCTGTCGTTCCGGTCCCAACCCGACCCATGGCGCACCAGCTCCAAACAAAGCTCGGCATGCCTCGATTGACCAGAGCTTAGGGTTGTACGTATCAAGGGTTGAGGATTTCGGAGAAACTGAACGGACGTGCGACGGCCTGATGTTTGAACAGGTCACAGCACTCGACATCTCCTCTTCGAGGATCTTTGCTAAAAGGAGTTCTGCGACTCTACGCATCTTCATCCAAAACTGACTTCTCAGTTCAAAGACATCGAAGTTCCTGGGTGTTGAGGTTAAAGTGGTTCAAGCCTGATGTCCAAGGCACGTTTAAGAAATCGGGGCTTTTCTTTGTGAGCGGTTCCGGTGGGGCGGGTCGAGGACCTATAGTCCAAGCTTGTTGAAACCACCGGTGGAAATGTCGACTCCTGAGTAAGACTACGAGACCCCCATTGTATGCTTCACTTTAGTAATCGCTCTGATGAAGATCCAACTGTCCATGGTACCTGAAAGATTGAGGTGGATGGCGTTTGGTCTCAAACAAAGCGAAGTTACAAGGGTGTACACAGGATGGCTTCCAGCAGGAGGTATGCGCCCTGAAAGCCACGGACGTAGTTGCGCCAAGAGGACGGGTCCCCCTCGCCTGATGCGAATGCAAACCCTCAAGCTTAGCACGCGGCAAGTATGAGGGTTTAGGCCGCTAAGGCTGCTAAGGGTTCTGTGTGGGTATGTTTACACAGTGTCTGGCTCTCTCTCTCTCTCTCTCCCTTTCTCTCTATGTATATACACATATATATATATATGACATACATACTTACATTGCAATACACTTGCATATAATAACTCGGCTTTGTAACTTCAATCCCAGGTCCTCCAACAGCCATCAACCCCACACCCGAGACTTTAAAGCCTACAAGTCTTAAACCCTGAAGCCCTGGACCCCAAACCCCAAAAACCCTGAATCCCACACCAGAGAGATGGGAGTTTCCGAAAGTAGGGGACCCTAATATAGTACCCTAAATAGTAGGATCCTTATTATAAGGACCCCAAAATAGGGTACCCCTAATTTTCGGAAACTCCCATTTGTCTCACTTGGTGCTGGGGCATCCTTTGCTGCCCGTCCACTAGCCCCGGCTTTCCCCCAACATGTCTTTTTCAAAGGTTCCGAAGAACCCAATAAGTAGGTACCTGGGTTTAGGATGGTAGCTGGTAGTACAGCTGTGTAGCTTGGTATTTGGGAGTTTTCGATTGGGGGTACCTTATTTGGTGTCTTTATAATAAGGATCCTACTATCCAGGGTACCATGTTAGGGTCCCCCATTTTCGGAAACTCCCATTTGGGGGTGAGTAATGAAGATTCGGGACTTCGACCCCTTAGCGCTACAGCTTATTTTTGTCATGATTCGGTTTAGAATTCAGGGTTTTGCGCCGGCTGATGAACTTGGTGATTCCTGTAACTCTACAGGAAAGTCTCTAAAGTTCCAGGTTATCTACACAGCTACCTAGCAAAACCCTTCGCCAAACACCAACAATCCGAATCCTTAAACCCTAAACCCTAAACCCGAAGCCCTAAACCCTAAGCCCTAAGCCCTAAACCTTAAACCGTGGGCTGTGAGTGTCAGGCAACCCGAAGTCCCAAGTCCTGCACCCTAAAGCCCCTAAATCACGAGCATCCTTCAACCCGTTTAGGGTTTCGGCGGTTTAGGGTTACTCTTATAGGATTCCTCTAAACCCTCAACCCTGAACCTAAAGCCCTGCAACCTAATTACACCCTTTTTTGCAGCTCGGACCTGAACCCAAGGCTCAAACGCTAAACCCTGAACCTTATAACCTTTAAACCCTGGACCCTGAACCCTATAACATCCTAGAACCCTAAACCGTTTGACCTAACCGAACCTTATAGGATCCCTTCTAGAACCCCTTAAGGATCCCTTAACGGAATCCTTTTTACTGGATCCATTAAAACGCTGAAACGCTGCTGCCTGGAACCAGCTGGGAGGTCGCGGCCGTGGACGCTGCCATGGCCAGGCCAGCAGAGGTCAGCCTTGGGGATCGTTTTAGTTGGGGTTTAGGGTTTAGGGTTTTTAGGGTTTAGGGTTTAGGGCTTTTAGGGTTCAGGGTTAGGATTTAGTTTTAGTTGGGGTTTCGGCGCTCACACTCGGACAATCCAGGCGAGGCATATGGTCTGACAAGTGTGAAACTGCACTAGCGCGAGTTTACCGACAGCAAGACAACACAAGCCCCTAAGGATACGACCTGAAGTTAAAAGGCTGAGATCTCAAGCTGCAAAGAGCAGACTGTGGACTTGTTGGAGACCTCAGCCGCTACCACTGGCAAACTGCTGCATCGGGATGTGAATAAATCGAGGGACCTAACGAATAGGACATACAACCCCGCGACGGGGCAGGTAGCTGGGGTTTAGGGTTAAGCTTTTGTTGCTTATGTCCCTTTTCCGTCTCCATGATCCGGAGGCGGTAGGGTTTCGACACTCACACTCGCACAAGGCAGGCAAGGCTCCACATAGTCCATAGGAGCTCCACTGAGACTGGCAGAGCAAACACCACTACAGCAAATAGCGCAAAGCCCGATACAATCACAAATCTACAAAGCTAAAATTAAATGGTGTTGCTCTGTCCGTAGGGCCCGCAGCCCACTGATTCAAAACCTACGCGCACTCCTTCACCTGCCCCAAATCCAGCAGTCGGACAAGAACGCCCGACATGGCCCCCGACCAAGCTGTTCTTCGACATCGTGTCCTTGGACATTCCGGTGTCTGCCTCCGAAGATACCCTGATCTCTTGACTGACCTTCGCTAGGTCCTTGTTGACTCCCTTGGTACTCGTGCCGCGCAGGGCACGGACGCCAGTGCCTCCTGCTCGACCACCGCGAAGCAAAGATACATGTGGTCGAGGGTCCCTTCCATGGCTGCACTCAAACGGAGTGGTAGCCAGAGTAGGATCACCCTGTAGACAGCACTTAAAGGAGCCTGATAACAGAAACAAGGGTTTAGGGTATAGGGTTGTTGGGGTTAACATAAGGTTGTCTTCTAGGGTTTGCGGTTTTTCGTGGTTGTGTAGGATCTTTTTGTGGGTTAAAATGAAGGTTTAGGGTTTATATGAGGGCTTGGCGTTTAGGGCCGACCTGGTCCCAACAAAAACCTGCCTTAGGGTTTACTAAGGGTTTACTAAGGGCTTACCAAGGGTTTACTAAAGGTTTACAAAGGGTTTACTAAGGTATTACTAAGGCATCGGTATAATACTATAATAACATTATTGCAATATAAAAAAAATATACATACAGGAACCCTAGAAAAGTTGGTTACGTAGGGTTTAGATACTGCTTCGTTGAGGTTCAGGCCTTTTTCGCTCTTGGGGCTTAAGTTTACTGAAGTTTAATCCAAACGCCTATGAAACCTGCTACAACAGCCTATGAAACTCAAACGTTGTAGTCGGTGCTACCAGGGTTCATCTTAATCTTTAACTTAGTTGCTGAGTTCATAAGCCCCAAAAAGTGTACACTTTTAGTTTTATAGTGGGTAATATTATCCCCAAAAGTGTAAAGTGTATCCACTCGGCTACTCTAAGTTAAGTATGGTCGCCAGATCTAGGGTTCAAGAAGGGGGGGTTCTACAAAGATCCTGTAGGGCGGTTTGGGCTTTGGGATTAGGGTAGTTATGGTATGGGGATTGCAGGGATTTAACGGATTTTAGGGTTATGGTAATTTGTAGGAAACAGTGTTCGTGGCGTAAGGACTCAGGGTCCAGGTGTTTGGGAAATAAGCTGAAGTAGATGGGCTTAGCATATAGAAGCGCGCAGGCCACTAACACCCCAGTTTACAAAAATGTCGGCGTCTGATGTCTCAGGGTGTTTCGGGTTTAGGGTTTCAGGGTTTTTAAGCTGGCATCGAGCATCTGGCCTCTGGAAAGCTGGGACAGGCTACTCCCAGCTATCCCCTTCGTAAAAGCTTTAAGCATGTGGGAGTTTCCGAAAATAGGGGACCCTAATATAGTACCCTAAATGGTAGGATCCCTATAATAAGGACCCCAAAGTAAGGGTCCCCTATTTTCGGAAACTCCCATGTCAAAACTCCAAACCTCAAGACTCCAACCCCCACATCCTCTCTCTCTCGCTCTCCTCCTGCCCTGCCATCCCTGAAGGCTCTTGCTACAATACCCTTATTGAATCAAAGTCTGGGAAACCTATAAATCAAACCTACGGACCATTATACTAGATCCCTTTATGGAGCCCGTGGCCTCTAGACATCATTTGAACCTAAACCCTGTGCCAATGGTACATGCCGCGAAACTGTGCCTTGATGTCGCCCTTCAAGTATCGCCTTAAAGCAGCCCTGAGAGAAAACCCGATTAAAATTCTTAAAGCCCCCTGCGTTAGACAAGTCCAGTTGCCCCGCGGCAGCCGCAAATCTCGTGCCAGCGCTGACGGAGCTCTGTAGCTCCTCCAGTGTCTCCTTTGGGACCAACCTTGAGAGGTTGGGAGTTTTCGACTTGCACACTCGCACAGAGCAGGCACGGATAGTTTAGGAGCTTCGGGGTTTTAGGGGTCTCAAGTAATTAGTTGGGGGTTTTATAGGGTGTTTTGGGTTTTGTGGGTTTTCGAGTTTTGGGGTTTGGGGATTTACTGTTTTTAGGAAGTTCAGGGTTTTGCCCTAGGACCTAGGGGTGCATCAGCGAATATCAGCCATCAGGTGATGCCGACCAGAACGGCACTTAGATGGTGCTCGAAGGTAAAGACAAGGACTCGACTGAGGACAACGATGATGTGATGAAGTGGTGGCAATAGAATGACTACCCCACTCTGAGGACGACGAGGGATGCACTATTCATTTGCTCTGGCGGTACTGAGATGATAGGAATGATGATGGATCACCATTGGGGCCAAGTTGATGGTGACGAGGATGGTGATGGTGCTGTGGGTGCCATCGAGCCTGCTGCAACCCAAACTGCTCCTCCTACCCCTACTCAGCCACATTGGCATGTACTCGTACTTCCCCGTGTGCTGCCACTGCTCTTTTTAACACGGCATTCGAAGTAGAAGTGTCCTAGGAATAGATGCATTGCAGCTTTACTTCGGTTTGCATCAAGTGGCATACATGGGACTGCATGTAACATGAATTGCGATTTAGGGCCCTTTATGTATGCTGAAGACCCCAGAATCTTCACACACGGTTTCGGACTAGCCAGGCAAGATCTACGGGTCCGTAATTCATTGATGAAACTCCAACAGTGAGGCATCAAACTCCTTGGCGGCTGCATGAAATCTGGAGTGCTTTGGCAATTGGGGCCTGGCTCGTGTTGTTCAGGGTTTGAAGCGCCCCTGCCTGAAATTTCTTAGCCCACAAGCCTTGCCTGTAGTGCCTTTGGCGAAAACTCAACTTAGCACCGTGTGGCGGCACTGGTGGCTCCCCAGTGGTCTCCGGCTCCATGCCCAGAAGTGCGACATCAACAGGCCTCCTTTGAGTGAATTTCAATTCATACAGCGAAATGGGGTCTGGTGTGCATGGCCTTCAGGGCTCACCAGGGCTTTTGTTTCTATAGCTGCTCTATGACCATATGAATGCAAAAGGGTGCATGCATGGCCCTATCGGCCTAGGGGGATTCTCCGTTGGGGCCTGCGGATGCTTGGCTTTTTGCTTAAACCCTGCAAACCCGGCGCTATCAACATGAGGGACCGGGTTCAGGACCTACGACTTCGCTTGATATGGGGGCCTTAATAATTACCTATACTATTTTTGGGGTTCCTCAGTCTAGTTATAGTATACTGGGGCCCAAAATTTATTAAGGCCCCTATCTTAAGCCCTGAACCCAAAGCCCAAGGCATTCTTACGCTCAGGCAGGTGAAGGGGGGGGGATCTGTTTGGGCTTTCCCTGACAGGGTAATATAGGGGCCGTAATAGTTACAATAGGGTTTTGGTGCCCATTATACTATAATTATAAAAAGCCCCCCCCCCCCCAAATAGTATTGGTAAATACTTAGGCCCCTAAACCCTATAGATCCCTTTATACTTTTGTTATAATAAGGAACCCCCAAACTAGTATTGATAATTATTGAGGCCCCTATATGACAGTTCTGGATCCCAGACTAAGGCAGGTGAGACTCGTTGTCTTCGTCGTACTGGGCTGCGGCGGCTCTAACCGCGGTTCCGTCGGACGCAGGGTCAGGTACCACGCCTGGGTTTCGGGTTTAGGGTTGTCGAAGAGTAGGAGGCAACTTTTTTCCTGGGGGGGTTGGAAGTCTGAGTGATTCGTTACACGACCCCTTCAGAGTTGCATGCCTCGGTGTGAGATCCTTGTGGCTACCTCAGTACCTACCTATCATGCAGGGGCACGGTACCCAGTGTCACACCGCCCTACGAGTGCCGCACAGCAGTCAGATATGGGGGGCCCTTGTTGCATGTCTTGAAAACCGATTCAAAGCCTTTTTGAGCAGGGACTGCAATGCAATAAGTCCTGAATCCCCTCAGCCAAGCTCCAGACGCCGGCACTCATGGCTGAGCATGCGAGGCGTCTTGCCCTAAACCCTGAATGCTTGATATCCTTTTGGGCGTCCAGGCCTCTTGAGACCCTAAGCCTGCAAACCTTAAACGCCGTCAACTAAAAGACCTAAAACTCCGATGTGTTTGACCGTAACCCCGGATTCATGAGACCCAAATCCGATACCCTGAAACCCTGAGGCCTGAGATCCTGATTTTTTGCAGATTCGTACCATCTGAAACTCAACACCCTAAAGCCATCGACCCTGAACCCTCCGAAGGGTTTTCGATTCATTCTTTTTCCCGACAGCCGGGGCTCGTAGAGCCGCGGAGCTTTCCAAGGCTGCAGGAGGATGAGCCATAAGCCTGGCACGTGAACAGAGAAGACACGTTCATGTTCATCACATCCTCGGCCTTAATTGCTTACTAGCAGAAACCGTCAATTCACTACCTGTTCTTCCTAAAAAGTGTTTGTGAGCTGAAATGTTTCTACCATTGCGATTACTATCACAACCATCCACGCACAAACCTCTCCCTTCGCAATTGTGTATACACACATACATAAATACATAAATTTCATAAATAAATACATACATACATACATACATCCGTACATAGTTACATACCACAGAAAGCTTGTTGGCCCTACACTTCTACCGTAGGAGCTGCTACGAAATCCAGTTGTTCTGGTATCTTCTGTTGCTAGACAAGCAATGCATGCGTCCATACATGAGCATACGTACATGCACCAAGCATGCATAGATAGACCAAATACAAACGAACACACACACACACACACGCACATACCTACATACCTACCTACCTACCTACATACATACACACATACATACGGACAGACGGACGGACGGACGGACGGGCAGACAAACAGACAGACAAACAAACAAACAGACCGACCTACATGCATACATACATTCCTACATGCATACATACATACATACATACATACATACATATATATATATATACATCCATGCATACATAATTACATAATATATATATATGTGTATACATATGTGTGTGTATGCCTGCATGCATGCGTGCTACAACAAAGATACGGCAGGTCTGCCGACCTGCTTACCTGTCTACCCCCCCTACCCACCTGCATGAGCCTATGTGCTTGTGCGTGCCTGCGGGTGTGTTATTGGTAGAGCTGAAGTAACGGCCCCATAATAAATGAAACGTTAGCCTAAACCCTAACCAGTGCAACGCCACCCGACCTAAACTTTACACCCTAACATCCTCATAACATGTGAAATGCTGCCTTCTTCCCACGGGCTCGCCTATACAGCTTCAACCACCCCACCATCGTAGTGACTGACGCCATCATGCTTGCTCGCCCTTTTTACCAAACCCTGACGCGTCCTCATAACATGTGCCACGCTATCCTAAATACACCCTAAATCAAAATGTCTTCATAACATTGTCAAAATTTGTCAAACGCTTCTGAACCCTGAAGTCTTCATAACATGTAAAACTCTACCCTAAACCCCAAAGTCCTCATAATATGTGAATGCTCTCCGGCAGCCAGGTAGCGAGTTAGGGAGGTCACTGCCTCCAGGCAGACCTGCCAGCGGTCGCCCCGGGTTCATTTAAGGGTTCTGCTCCTTTAAGGCTGCCTTTAAGGGGACAACAAGGGTGTCATAGCAGGGCTATGGTAGGGTTGAGGCATGAGGGTTGGCTCTTGGCTTTCAGGATTCGGGGATTCAGCGGTCACACTCGGACAACCCAGGCCAGGCATGTGGTTCGAGGTCTTAGGAGTGAAACTGACACTGAGGATTCGGAGTTTGTGGGGTTGGAGGATTCGGGTTATGGCTATTTTTTCCCTCCTACCTAGCAAGGACAAAGCCCGCATTGCAGGGTGACTCGAAGCAACAGTTGAAAACGACTTCATCTGGTGGAAGTCTATTTGTTGGTATGGCCGTTATGGCTATGGGATTGAGGCTTTGAGTACAAAGTCGCAGGTACAACAATCCGATAAGTTTTGCTTTGTCAATGTTATACAAAAACAATCGTCATAGTCATAAGAACAAATGACAAGACTGATGGCATAATCGTGACAATCATGGCACCAGTCATAGTAGTATACTCATCGTAGCAAATAGAAATAATCATATTTCACTGAGAATCATGATGGTGTAATGTTTATACAATAGTAGTAACAGCAACGATATAGGCCTGTTTCCATCTGCGAAAACCCCATACACTATTATCAGCTCTGTATTAGCCAAACTCCGTGGAAACCAAATCCAGAAGCGGAAAGCCCCACCTCTTTCTGGGACTGCAACTTCATTAGCAGCTCCGCAACCATTTGAACTGCAGCAGGGCCGAGCAGGGCCATCTCCCTCGTGATACGGGCATTGCGTCCGACAGCGAACCTGGCTCAAGCGATGGCTTGGGATTTAAGGTTGGACCAAGAATGGCACTAATAACTGTAACAATAATAGGAAATACGGCTTCAATACGGTAATAACATAAACTAATAGTCAAAATAATTACAAGAAGAATAGAATCTATAATCAGGGTTTATTGCAGACTAAACCCTGAACCGATATCACAAACCCAGACAATATACCTTGCAAGCCCTGCCCATGTCGAAACCGCCTGCTCATATTCCAAAGCCAGGGCCAAAATCGGAGGAATCATCAAGCCCTACCCCGAGCCTTAAACCTAAAGAAGTCAACCGCAAGACCCTAAACAACCCAGACGAAGCTGGGTTTAGGTAGACCCTTCTTTTCAGCAGAAGATTGGAAACCCTGAACCCCCAAACCCGTATCCCCGAACCCTGAACCCATTTTTCTGAACGGCAAACCCTCATCCCTGCACCCCAAACCCCTATCCCTGAACCATGCTTGCAACGGGCACCGGCGGCCCTAAACTCAAAGCCCCAAAGGCCTACGGCCTGTAGTAAACCCTGGAGTGCAAAGGCCGGAACGACAAAACAGGCTCCCTGTGTGACACCAAAGCTTCGGAGCTCGGCTGCTTTGTTCTGCTGTTTCGTGTTTGTTTGGGTTTCGGGTGGTTTCGAGTTCAGACGTTACGGGTCTGATAATCGGGTTTAGAACTACGCGGCTTTCATATCCATCGGTGTAGGGCTTATCATGTTGTCTCGGGGGTTCAAGGGTGATGGGCTTTTAGGGTCTTAAAAGGATGAGATGGTTTTGCAAAGGTTTCAACAGGGTTTCTGTTTGGCCTGAGGGTCTCAGAACTCTCGGGCTTAGGGTGGGTGTTGGTCACCCGCCTGGCTAACTGCCTCGAAAGGCAGAGGGCGGGACCACTAGAGAGAGAGAAGGGCAAGTGCCAGGGATTTTGGAAGGGATCAGGCGGAAACTTGGGGGCTTAGGCTGGGTATGAGGGCAGAGCAGGCCTGGACGAGTCACCGAAGTTAAAGGTATGAGAGATGCTCTTCTGCGCTGCTGCCACTCTATGTTGTGCTACACATCATTGAACTGAAAAACTGTAGTGCCTCACACATCATAACAACATACGGACGAACTTGTCCACAAGAAGATCAGAGTCTCCGACACCCCCCTCCGTGACCTAAGTCCTTAGCCCTGCACCACAAAATTAGACGGAATCACAAGCCCCTGTGACCCTGTGCACCTCAAGAACAAGCCGAGACACATCATCCTGTCTGCCGTCTCCTCGCAGCCTTGCCGAAAACCTGAAATAGTTTGCTAGCTGCTAGAGTCATGTCTTACTACGGGGGGGGACCCGGACGTGCTGTGCTGGCTCTACACACCAGTTGGAGGTTTAATGTTAAGAGTTCAGGGTTCAGTGTTCTTATAAGGAAGCCGAAGCCCCAGACCCTTGCCATTAACGCATCTCGTTTGAAGACTTTGCACAGTCATCGCGACATATGCGGACATAAACGGAAATGCACAGGTGTACCTACACAACATATATGTGCTACATGATGTATACATATACACATATATGTGTGAGTGCGAGTGTGTGTTTTCTCTATGTATACATATATATATATATATATATGTATGTATGTATGTATGTATGTATGTATGCGTATATATAGAGATATACATGTATGTAGTACTATGTGTGTCAGTATATGCAAGTATATTTTCGGTGCACACAGATCTGTGTGCAGTTAGAAGTACGCACACATGTCTTCGGGCACACCATGAACAGGAACAAGATCGTATGCCACATCGTAGTACAATAATACACATTGGCAGCGTACGCGCGCGCGCACGCGCGTGTGTGTGTGTGTGGGTGCGTGCGTGTGTGTGTGTGTGTTGGTTGTGTGTGTGTGTGTTGGTTGTGTGTGTGTGTGTGCGTGTCTGTGTCTGTGTCTGTGTCTGTGTCTGTGTCTGTGTCTGTGTCTGTGTCTGTCTGTGTGTGTGCGTGTGACTCTGGGGGTCTCGGGGGATAAATGCAGTCCGACAGCAGCAGCAGCAGCAGCACCGGCACAACGACAACAACAACAACAACGAGGACAACGACAGCGACATGTTCAGGCTTTAGGGCTTCATATTTGTAGAACCCGCTTCAAGGACCTATGGTTTATATGAAGCAAACCCTTCCCATGACTCTTCAATATGTTGTCCTCATTGCTCGGGGGTGCCCGGGTGTCCACCCCGAAGGCGCCAGTCGGCGCCGGCCTGAAACCCTAAGAACTGCACAACAGTCCAGCCCTGGGCCCTAGTCCACTCCCCACCGACCTCCTGATCCCTCCTTGCACGCCTTGAGAAAGTAGGAAGACATTTTACATACCAGAATATGTCATCGTATAGCTTTGACAGACCCACATATATCAGAATATGCCATGACGATAGCAGCCAGTGTGCAGGGGTTCGCCAAGATATGGAGCATCACCTTAGCTGTCAGAAGGTCAGGTCTATTCTGCGACCGATGGAACCCCGAACATGAGCAGCCAATGCTTTACCCCATACAGCCGCGAATGTGTGTGTGTGTGTGTGCGCATATACATACATATATATATATGCATACATACATATATATATATAATATATATATATATATATATGTATGCATATATATATATATATACTCCGTATATATGAATACACACACGCACACACACACACACACATATCCCAAGAACTGGTCTGGCTAGTGTCTGCCCCTGTGTGATCGTCTACCAAGCTCGATGACGCCAGTTCCGGGCTCAAGGGATTTCAGACTTAAGGATAGTGCGTATGTGCATAAGCAGCAGCCAGCCTGATCCCCAATAACCCTAAACCCTAAACCCAAACAGCTGCGCCCTGTTTACTCCGTCACCTCTTCAACATGCTGTTGAGATGCGATCTACTACAAACCCAAAGACCCTTGTCCTCATCCACAAGCTTTTGCTGAGTCCCTGAACAATACAGACAGAAGCCTTAAAACTTGGGATAGGGCTGTGGGGTATATTTAACACATCACGGAACCCCAAGGAATAGCTTATCTTATAGCTCAGGCTTCTGTGTCACAGCCCATGCAACAGCAACATAGCCCTTTTAGCTTCTAGACGAACCCGGGACATGAATTTACCCCTAAGGGGCTCCCGTTAGGAGGGGATCCCCTACATTGAGGATCCTACAGCTTGCAGCCTGAGGTGGGGTCTCATGTTTCGGAAACTGGAACTGTGATGATCGTGATGACCGTGACGGTGGTGGCGGGGTGGTCTTGCCTACGATGGTGACTGCTCCTACCGTTGTCATTCGTGGCCGGCTTCGCATTATTTCGGGTCCTAGGCATGAAATTGGTTAAGCGGTTAAACTAAAGGAACTGCAATGGAGACTGTAGTCTGTAGGTAAACCACCACAAAGCGAAAACATGGTGACCGTAAAACCTGGTTCTTATGCGTGATCTTTCCTGCCTACACGTTTTAGGGTTTGGGGATTATGGGTTTAGGGTTTAGCCTACCATGATGCCCCTAAACACTCAACTCTGAACCCTGAGGCCTTTTGGAAGCCCTTCTCTTCGGCCTGAGCCCTAGACACTGAAGCCTTTTTGAACATAGCCCCGAAGCACCAGCTGCTCTGAACCTGGCGCTAAACCCCAACCCCTGGCCCCTAAACCCCTGAACCCTAAACACCCTAAAACCCCTGAACCCTAAAACCCCTAAACCCCCTAAACCCTGCACCCCAAACCCCCTAAACCCCGGAACCTTTATAGACCCCTAAACCCCCTGAACTCTAAATCCCCAAAACCCTCGCCGCCCTGAGCCGGAACCCTGAACCCTAAGCCATCCTACCCCTTATAGTACCCTTATAGTACCCCTGATCGTACCCCTGATAGTACCCTTATAGTACCCTTATAGTAACCCTTCTAGGAACCCTTAAAGGAACCCTTGGTGCGACCAAAAAGGCGAGGCGACTGCAGTGGAGGGCCGCAGGCTGCAACCGGATGTCCGTGCTCGGCACGAAACTCCCGGCTCCCCAGGGCTGCTGGGCCTGGGATTTTGATTTTAGAGGGTTTTAGAATGGTAAAATGGGCTATACAGGGTTTGGGGTTCAGGGGTGTGCGGATTTTGAGTTTAGACGGTTTTGGGGATTTTAGACGGTTTTATAATGGTAAAATGGGCTTTATATAGAGTTTGGGGGTTCAGGGGTTTACGGATTTTCGGGAAGACGGGCTAAGGATCCCTGCTGGGCACGCACATGCACGCACAATGTATCATCACAAAAGCCTGGGGGAGCCCAAACAACCCCACTTCTCGGCGTCGAGGGGCGAAGAGAAATTCGTGCAGCAGCCGGGTGAAGAACATGGATGTTCGCGACTCCTGAAACGGCTTCCCTGCTCTACGGCGATGTTGAAAGCGGTTTCTACAAGGGTTGCTGTTTCACGAAGGGCTCTACTTAAAAAGTGGCTACTGCAGTTACCGTGAGGATTACTATAAGGGTGTGGTATACGTAGGCATAGGGACCCATAGGGGAACCCTGAATCTGGAAAGAGTGCAGATTCAGGACCGGGAGCCCATGTCGCAGGATACCTTGCTTAAACCAGACTTAAACCCAACCAGAAAGGATCCTGAGTTTCTTCTTTTGTCATCCGCTTCGTGCCATCGCAGGGACCGCTGGAGACTACGAGAGGGGCCTGAGATCGCATCGCTCGTGCGAAATTGGGTTTTAGGGTTCGGGACCCTAAATCCCGAAATCCTAAACCCCAGTGGGATGTAGAGCAAAGAGGGTTTACAGAGGATTTAGGGTTTAGGACCCTAAAACGGAAATCCTAAACCCTAGCGAGATGTAGAGCAAAGAGGGTTTACAAAGGATTTAGGGTTTAGGACCCTAAACCCGAAATCCTAAACCCTAGCGAGATGTAGAGCAAAGAGGGTTTTTTTTCCCTCCTACCTAGCAAGGACAAGCCCGCATTGCAGGGTAACTCAAAGAGGGTTTATAGAGGATTTAGGGTTTAGGACCCTAAACCCGAAATCCTAAACCCTAGCGAGATGTAGAGCAAAGAGGGTTTATAGAGGATTTAGGGTTTAGGACCCTAAACCCGAAATCCTAAACCCTAGCGATGTAGAGCAAAGAGGGTTTACAGAGGATTCAGGGTTTAGGACCCTAAACCCGAAATCCTAAACCCTAGCGAGATGTAGACCCATAGCTCGTCGCCGGTCCTGTGCTCGAGCGAGCTCGTACTGCCGGTGCGGCAAATGGGTCTGCATATGCGCCAGCAAGAGCCTGTCTAGGACTACAGTTTGGTTTCGGTGCTCGCGAGGAAGTTTAAGATCTGCGGTTCAGGGTCTAGGGACGAGCATGCCGGTCTTTCTTCCCAGCTCGCTTGTAAACCCCATTCCCTGCGAAAAGCCGCTTACTCATTATCCATCTACCGAGCAAGCCCTGATACACGGGTTAGCGGTATCAGGGTTCTTAGTTCTTGTTAGGGCTACTATAATTGTTGCTAGAAGGGTTAGTCTAAGGGCTACTGACGGTTAATAAATACTTTCTCACCGACAAGGGACAAGGCAATGCGCGACCAATAGAGCACCACATGACCACTATATATAGATCCCTCCAACCTAACCAACATGTTGGAGACCTCAACCCGCACCCGCACAACCGGAAGCTGTTGTTGCATCTGGGCCCCTTCAAACCAGAAGCCTTAAGCCCCACACCCTGCTGCAAAGCCTGTCTCTGAGAGTTTGTTGAAGCGTGGCAAACGACCTATCAATGCCCAAAGCCTAGAACTGATCCAGCACTAACCATCCTAAACCCATGTTCCAACTTTCCAGAGATCACTTTAGGTTTGTAAATATCAGCTTCCTAAACTCCGCGACCTGTGGTCCTCCTCAAAGCCAACATTCACGCGCGTTTACTCGCATGACAGTCAAAACAGCTTCAGTGTTCAGTGTACCAAAAACACCCAAACTCTTCTACCCAGTACCTTAAGACAGTCTGTTCAAGGATTCCCGCTACTTTGCATCTATCCTTAAAATCCCTCAGTGCTCCAAACCCCCAAACCCACGAAATGTGACCCGCTTCAGCGCAGACTCTTCCCGCCAGGACGCCTGAGGTCTGAATCCTGCACGCTGACAAACCTGAACACCAAACCGACCAAACCCAAACTGTAATCTTAAACCCTTGAGCGCTTATTTCAACTTGAACCTCAGAAAGGCAATGAAGCATCACAAACAGAACCAATGAATCCTAAACCCTATAAACCCTAAAACCAGATAAACCAGCGCCTCTCGTAGGTGGAGCTCAAGGCACCAAGCTGGCGGTTGGCGCGCGCAGTCTGTCCGGACCATGTTCCGCTCGAGGCACTCGAGGTGCTCCTTGGGTTCTTTTTTCGGAAATCTGGCCACCAACATCGCTGCAAGGGTCTGCTTCATTGCTGATTAAGACTCCAAGCTGGCAGTGTCTAGCTGGAAGCTTTGAAGCCGGCTGAAGCCGCGGCCGGTAGGTTTCGTCTTATGGCAAGCAGGGCAAGCAGTGGGATTGCCGTTCAAGGAGGGTAGGGCTTCCATGCAGCCATGTGTCTGGCTTTGCATCCCAGAGCTCGTCGTAGTCGCAGAAGCATTCTGCCCGGACGCCTTTCAGGCTTTCCACTTCAGGGCTTCGTGTAAAGATTCAAAGTGCAAACATTCGGAAGCTTGCTCTTTAGGCGTCACCTTGCAAGATAACAACATCTATTAAACAAGTAAACTAAGTAAAGCATATTCTGAGTCTACAGTGCGTGGGACCCACTGGGAGGGTGGGTCCGGGCGGGGCATAGGAAACACACTTCTTGATTCGCAGTGATTTCCAAACAATTGAAATTACATCTCGCCATTTCGAGGGACCAAAGCCTATAGAAGTGGTCACCACAGTATCTGGCCGGCTTTCTTGCTTCCAGTCCTGTCTGCTTTTGCGCCGGAGGGGGCGGTGCCGCATTAAGTCCTCCTGTCGGAGACGGCTATAAACGCCTCGATTGAGCTTAAGCGCAACTTTGATGGGGGCGTGCAGGTTCCGTGCCTTGGTGGTGGGAGGAGGAGGCTCTGCCACAAGGCAGTACACGAAGGTCATGAGCACAAACTCCTCAACCATGTGTGCGGAGTGTCCTAATTTAGAACTCTGTCCAGATCCAGGACCAGGATTCTTCCCAGCCCTGAACCACAAGCCTCAAACCTAAACCACTTCTCTTCCATAGCAATGAAGTCTGGGCTCCTGGAAGTAAGACAATTTAGAACAGCCTTCGGCATCCGACTATCCTGCATCCCGAACTTAAACACTCTGCATCCCCTTACACAAGGGACTCTGTTTGTAGTGTAGGAATAGACCGGAAAACCATAAGACAACAACAACAAACTCACAGGGGCCGCGACATTCCCCCCGGGGAAGCCGATTGCGGCTTAACAGTTCTTCTTGACACTGGGAGTTGTCTTTGCAGACTCCGTCCACCACACAGCAAAAACAACCGAACCCAGCAGGTCCGTAGGTTCGTTCGAAGCTCAGGGCATGGCACGACCCCTACAAGCCTAGGGCTTGCCGTGTTTGCGAACCCAGGGTTCTTTGAAATGCATTGGGGTTCTAAATCAACCCAAAACAACACAGCTAAAATCTAAACCTGAACTCTGGTTCCACACCGGTTCGCACAAGGAAGCACAACCTCTACCAAAAAAATGATTTGAGTGTACCCCCTTTGCAATTAAGATTAGACAATGTCTATCAGAAAGAGTTCCGGCAATCCGGTGTTGTTTGTCCTGCGGCGTCAAAAGCACCCCATCCAAGTCCGAAGAAGCGCCAGGGAGGCGACTTGGCCCCACAAGGGCAAACCTCTCGGCTTACGTTTTACTTGGGGGACCAGGGCAGCCTACACCCCCAAACCCCTGAACCTCAGGGTGCAGTATAGTAGGGTTTGAATTTTTGTGGCTCTAGGGTGCGTAACTTTACGGTCTCCAGCGTGAACTTAGGATCTTGGAGCCTGTTGCTTATGGCTCCAAGGCCAGCGTCGAAGGCCTTTAGGTTAGGATCTACTACAGGAGCCTTTATGACGAACTTGATAGGGTTTGAAAGGTATGTTACAGTAGACGTACCACAATGAACCCTAAGGAATTGCATTACAAATGATTATGCCGCATGCCTTCTTCAGGCTTTAGGTAGGGCCACTATCAAGGCAAAGGGCTTCAGCCCGCGTCGTCACCGGATGATAAAACTCACGGACCCTAGTATAGAATACTGAACATCATACCATAAGGCACCCACAAACAGAAAAAGCCCTCGTTTGAAGATCTCTGGATCCTTAGATTCAAGAAGCAAAGAGTTCGGGTCGTTCAGCGCCGACGGGGCCACCCTCCTGCCGTCTGCAGAGAGCTGCGGCGGTCCCCCTCCGCAGGCGACGACGGCTGCCTCCAGGCTTTCATTACAAGCCCTAGCTAGGCAGCTTTGCCCGAAAGGTCTATACATCCTACGATAACCCCTAAGCCTTAAATCCTGAATACCCATAAGTCCGAAAGCCTAAAATCCGGAACCCCCAAACCCTAAATCCGAAAAACTTTAAACCCAACACCCCAAAATCCTCAGACCCTCGACCGCCCTGCCTTGAGTGTGCGGGGCGGCAGCTTGCGCAGCGGAAAGACGAAGGATGGAGTCTCCTGGCTCTTCTACTCTTGCCTAGAAGCTTAAGGTTTAGGTGTAAAGGGCTTCAGGGTTTAGGGTTTAGGGGGGTTTCGGGTTTAGGGTTCAGGGGTTTAGGGTGCAGATGTAGAGTCCCAGCTACTATTTTTAGATGGCAGATACAATGCACCTGAGTAGATTGGTCACGCAAGCCACTCCCACCATTTTGTTGTCCTTTCATATCCTTCATACTTAAGCCAACCGTTGTGAACTATTACGCAAAGGTCTTGAGCTTGAGCCGAGAAGGTGTACGGCTTTGTGTGGTTCGGATTCAGTTTGGACATTGTTCGAAAGAGGGGTAGGGGTAGTATCCAGGCGTATTGTTGCCTCTTCAGCAGCTAATTCGGACATCTGGGGAAGCTTGAGAAGGCTTCTTGGTGCGGGGTTTTGACGGCTTGAACTTAGGTGGGGAATAAGCCCAAATCCCTCAGCTAATCTTGCTTCTTGAGTAGATACCGTGAAACCATATTGAAGATAGCTAAGCGACCGCACACCTTCTCAACCAAAGCACTAGACTTTTCTAAACGCTCTCATCGCTTCACCAGATGTCCGTAGTCGCCAGGTGAGCCGCGAGCGGTCCGGTGGGGTGGAAGGTACGCAACCTTTACCAGCTGGCCGCGATGAAAAAGTTCGAAAAGGGAGGGAAGGGGAGAGAGAGAGAGAGAGACAGACAAAGGGTGGGCAACAATATAGCACTTACAGGGATATGCGTGCGCGTTTGCATTTGTGTTTTGCTTCGGTGTTTTTCTCTGGACTTGCCCGGTGCAAAACCACTACGCAGCCATATATGTGGCACCGCAAGGTGGCTCAAACAATGCACGCAACATGAGCATTGTGCTGGATGCATGTGTTTGTCTGTGTTTTGTGCTTGCTGGTTGTTTAGTGTGTGTGTGTGCGTGCATACAAGCGTTTCTGCCTTGTCCAGCTCAGAGACAACAGATGCCACCTGAACAATGTACCAGTATAGAGGCAAAGGCGTCTGTGCGCTTCTCCTGGCCACACATAGTAGAGTGTGTCATTTGGCTCGAAACTCAGCTGTGGATGAAAAGGCGGCGCGTTTCCTTAAACCTGCAATCCAAAACGCAAAACCCTGAACCCCAAACCATACACGCTTTGATTGAACCCAAACTCTTGTCCACAGGAAGCAGGCCACATGCACGAAAACCGTGAATCCTTCTCACTCGAAGCCTCGATCCTTGGACGTGGAGGAATGGTGCCTTAATAATTCAAAAACGCTCTTGGGGTGTGTTACAGTAGTTGTATAGTACTGTCAGGACTTTCTGGGGACATTAGTAACATTAGTAACTATTCCGACTACCCATTTATCGCTTTCAGGGCTCCAGGGAAGACTCGGAATCCCCCAATCAAGGGAATAGCAGGATCCTGTAAAACCCCAGTTTGAGACCCGAAATCCAATTCAAGAAGGGGTCCCTAATCCCCTACACCCTAAACCTCAACCCTATCTTATCACTGTGCTGAGCCCAGCTGCAATGCTTCTTCCAAGCCTGCGTTCCCAAGTCCAAACCTCTGCGAAACAGTCGAGGGATCGGTAATGGGGAAACCCTCCAGGCAGGGTCGAGGGACTGTCGAGATTCGTGTTGACCGTGTTGAGGATGGCTTAAGGTTTGCTTTCAATCTTGTAAGAGGTAATGGCCCAGAGTGAAACTCGGAAGGCTCATGCCTACGAGAATACAGACCGACCGGATCATGGTTCCTTTCCGCCCTCTGTTCTTGGCCTTGCAAAAGGTGCGCCTTGCAGCCTAGCTCGACTACGTGCCGGGCTGTTAGGGAAAAACCCCTCGCAACCCCTGGAGCCCGTTTAGGATTCAGGGCCCACGACCTTGAACCCTACAGCATCAGTATAGGAGAGCAGATCCTTAAAGCTGGATTCGCTTCGAGTGAGCCAAAATCTTGCGGGAGCCCTGTAACGATCATAGAGGGGCAGAGCAAGGAAGAGGCCTTAATGATAGGTATTCTGTTCTACAACAACCATGTAACGATGATAGAGAAGTAAGAGGCCTTAATGATGGGTGTGTTCTACTACAATAAGATGGGGACTATCCTGATAGTCCTCATCTAAAAGTCCGACAGCTTCCATACCACACGTGTTTAGGACCTTCGTCGTACAGTAGCTGCAGATGTCAGGGGTTTGAGCTTGCACAGCAGCTGGGCGTTTTTTTTCAAAACTAGGTTGTTGCATGTTGTATGAGACTTTCATATTAAGCTTTTAGTCTGCGACATGAACCTTACCTTATATACTATATAGGAGCCTTAATATATGATTAGAAAAAGGTTTTGGGGTATATTGTAATGTTTTTGTAATAAGGGGCCCTGAGGAATAACATAGGCAATTATGCAACTTCTCCTTACACCCCAAATCCAAATGTCAATGCAGAGCCGCCATACATGCAACCGCTGCATCAGGATCGGCAGCTGCTCTAGAAGCACCCGCTGCTCTGCCGGGCCTTAGTGCGTATATACAACTGTTCTCGGGTTTTAGGTTTGAGGGTTTAGTGTCCAGGGTTTAGTGTATAGGAGGTTTAAGGTTTAGGAGAATTCAGTGGCCAACTCTCGCATCTCAGCAGCTTCCCGGTCTGTAATGGATTAAGCACCTGAGACCCATCAAAAAAGACACCAAATCCTTCCACGTCGGCCGACAGTTGAGGCTTGAGACCTTCTTGCTAAGACCATACCAAGGAATACGTATTATTTGCTGCAGATCCCCAACGTGGAAATTCAGATTAGAAAAACCAGTTGAGAGGTGTCTTGGCATACCAGGTACTTGACATGCTCTTCGTTCTGCTACAGGGTTTTTGGAATGAGCTACAGTTGGGTTTGGGTTAGGTTGAGAGATGGGGATGTAGCTTGTTGGGCTCAAGGGTTTAGTTTGACCCAGGGTTTGGGATTGCCTGGAGCTGACGACTCCCCCAATTCCGGATCACGCACGCATCGCCAGCTTCTAGAAGGAGTTTAGGGTTTAGGGCGCTTTAGTCGGAGCTTCGGGCTTTGTTTTGGTGCACCGTTTGCTGTAAAAGAAGGTCACGTAACGACCTCCTTGAAAGGAAATGTAATCTCAGTGGCTCCTCCTGAAACCCTAAACCCTAAACCCTAAACGACCTCTAAACGCCTCCTAGAAAGCTACAGCCCAAAACCTGAACCAAACAAGCTGCAACCCTGGGACCCAAAACTCTGGCAAGGCAAAGACCTTAAAACCTAAACACAACACAAACTAGTTCATCTTAGGATGGAACCATGGGCCCCTAGTATGGGCCCTTAAGCCTGGGATCCTTATATACCTAATATATATATATCCCACACTTCTAACCTTAGAGTTAATCCTGAAACCCAAACTCGACACCCCATCGCACCCAAAGCCCCGAAACCCAAACTGCAGACGGGTGAAGCCCTCAACCCCCGAAATCCAGAAAAAGCCTGACCTTAAGTTCCCTAAACCCTACAGGCCCTAAAACCCTAAACCGCAGAAACCCTAAGCCCAAAAATAAAGCCACCAGGCCACCCCATCGCCTCGAACCAAAGACTTCTGCACAAAGCCTTCGGCAGGCCTTGGGTTCAGGGCTCAGAGGGTTTACAGTAGAAGCCCGGAAAGTTGGAACATGACTATCCTCCTGCTCTTAAGGTAAAGTATAAGGGATCCTAGCACGAACCCTCCTAAATCCATGTTCCAACTTTCTGGGTTTCGATATAGGGTTCTTTTTTGCAGGGGGATTTAGGGTTTCGGCGCTCACACTGGGACAATCCAGGCGAGGCATATGGGGTTTAGGGTTCAGAGGGTGAGGGTTTAGTTATTTTTTTGCGGGTGGGTTTAGGGTTTAGGGTTCAGAGGGTAGAGGGTTTAGTTATTTTTTTGCGGGTGGGCTTAGGGTTTAGGGTTCAGAGGGTAGAGGGTTTAGTTTTTTTTGCGGGTGGGATTAGGGTTTAGGGTTCAGAGGGTAGAGGGTTTAGTTATTTTTTTTTTGCGGGTGGGTTTTTTCCCCTCCTGCGCGGGTGGGTTTAGGGTTTAGGGTTCAGAGGGTAGAGGGTTTAGTTATTTTTTTGCGGGTGGGTTTAGGGTTTAGGGCTCAGAGACTCAGAGGGTAGAGGGTTTATAGGGTTCATTCAGAGTTCGGATTTTGGGGATGATTTTGTTGTTGCGCCCTCTTTTCCTGTAGCAGTTAGATTTTAGGGTTTACTACGCATTTACGGCTTAGGGGTTTAGGGCTTCAGCGCTCACACTCGGACAGTAGGGGGTTAGGGTTCCACGCCAGTGCCACTGCAGCTGCTGATTCCGTTCCTGCTCCTCCTCCTCTAATTGTTGGAGTAGCAGTGGTAGTATCAGCAGTAGTAGTGGTGGTAGTCGGTGGTCGTAGTAGTAGTAGTAGTAGTACCAATAGTAATAATGATAGAATTCATGTTGACTTCCTGGTAACCTAGTAACACGCCCCTGTCGATTGATTTCAGGCCTCAGCAGGGTTGATTGATTATTGCGGCGGGGTCCCAGTACCACTACTCGCTGACTCTCTCTGCGACTCTGGGAAGGCTAACGAAAGGGCCTCATGTGTTCCTTTAGGAACCGGGAACTGGATTATTACTGTTGAGTTCTGGGGATCGGGTTTTGTAATTGAGGGGGGGTTATAAGGGAGTTCTGGGGGTCGAGTTTTGGAATTGAGAGGAGCTTATACATAGGAACTCAACATTAGCAGCAGCAAAAGCAGTAGCAATAGTAGCACTAGTAGTTGGAGGGTGGTAGTTCTGATGGTAGCGGTAGCAGCGGCTATACGAGCAGTAAGCAGTTTCGCAGTAGCAGTGGCGGCAGCAGTAGCAGCAGTAGCAGTAGCAGTAAGCAGTGGCAGCAGTGGCAGCAGTGGCAGCAGGAGCAGTAGCAGTAGCAGCAGCAGCAGCAGTAGCAGTAGCAGTAGCAGCAGCAGCAGCAGCAGCAGGAGCGGTAGCAGTAGCAGTAGCTGTAGCTGTAGCTGTAGCTGCAGCTGTACAGTAGCAGCAGTAGCCTTAAGAAGTAGCAGGGGCAGTGGTCGCAACCTCACCCCTCAAGGCCCAAAAATTACCCTAAACCCCCCTCAAAACCCCTACCTACCCCCTCAAGGCCCAAATATCCTAAACCCCCCTAAAACAAGCTACCTAACCCCTTAATCACCACCAAACACCCTAAAAAAACCCTAAAACCCCTACCTAACCCCTTAAAGTAGCACCTCTTGGTCTCCGTTGATGGACAGCGCATGAGCAAGCGCAGCCATTGCTCCACAACTCTCGGCCTGAATGTCCGAACCTTCTTTCTGCTATTGTTTAGGGTTTCGGCACTCACACTTTGTTTAGGGTTTATGAGGTTTAGGGTTTCGACTTGCACACTCGCACAAGGCAGGCACGGCTTCATGAGGAAAGGTTCAGGGTTTAGGGTTGAGGGGTTCTGATCTTTCACAAGAACTACGCACAAAACATGCTAGAATATGTACATGTGCATATGCAGCAAATTTGTATACGTATTTGTATACTTGCAGTTATATGTGCATGTATGTTTATAGTTTCACTGTTAAGTACCTTTAAGGCTTAGGAAGCTTCGGGCTTCGACTTCGCTAGTTAATTATATGGGTGGTTGTCAAAATTAGGGTCCCTTTTTGGGTCCTTAATATAATACGGCACCATTTATTTAGGGTACCCAAAAAGGGACCCTAATTTTGACAACTACCCATATAGCTCTGTCTCTGTATGGGTGTTCTTGCATCAGTGGGTTTAGAACATGGGCGGCTAGGGTTTTGCGAGATTTAGCTTCTGAAGGCTTCAGACTGACGATTTACATAGGGTCTTTCAGGATCAATCTGGGAGCTCCCGAAAATGGGGGACCCTAATATAGTACCCTAAATAGCTAGCATCCTTCTTAACATACGGTACCCCTCATTTGTGGAAGCTCTCATTTCAACTCTGTAAAGGCTTAGGGCTAGGGCTTGGCATTAAGGGTGTTGCTCGTGTCTTTTGATGGTGGGGAGTGGGAGGGGGGGTAGTTTGTAACGGTTGAGAATTATGGTCTCGGCTTGGGAGTCTTGTTTGTAGCGGCTACGGAAGCGCATCTCGGCCCTCTAAAACCGATGCTGTAAGGAGGCGGGCAAGTGGGTTTAGAGGCTGGGTTTGAGGCATCGAGGATAACGGGATCAGATTCCTGAGACTGCGGGCGTCCGCTGAACTTTTGATTTGAAGAGCTAAGAGTGTTTTTGTTGGTGAATAAAGGCCTCATAAGCTTCTGCAGCAGGCGCTGCATTTCCCTAAACCCTAAACCCTGCAATGCATCCACCCAGAAGTGGCCACTCGCAACTAACGCCCTCCCAACCCTCACGTAGAGCAGAATGCAACCGTTGGCACCAACTGACCCAGTTGTCCAAAGGAATATCCTTACATTGAGCATCCATGATGTGCTGATGTGCAATGTCAACTTTTGTCCACCTCTGTGGAGCACGACTAGTCCAGCCACGAACATCTCTAGAAGCCAGCAGAGTCCGAGAAATACACACTGACAGGTCGTCGTGCGTAACACATTCCCATGCGTTACCTTATCAGCCTTATCAGGACGTGTACATACAATGAAGTCGAAATTGCTATTGCTGACAGCAGGAAGGCATTTCTAGACTATGGCGGCTTCGGCTGCAAATGCTCACATTGGATCGGGCCAGAACTTTGGAGACTGCAGTGACCGCAGCGCACTCTGGCAAAGCGGCACCGCGCTGTCTGCATCAAAGGGTTCCTGAAATTAGGGGGCCCCCATACTTTGGGCCTCCCGCAAGGCTACGACGAGCCCACATCGCAGGGTGGCCCTAAATACCTTTGGGGTCTCTTTGCAGTGAATCTACCATTGAATCTGAACGAGGGTCCCTCTTTCTGAATGAACCGCCCATGAGTTGTCACGAGACAGGCCAGGCATTGGCAGGGGAGGACATCTGTCTGACCGTCCACGGAAGATGTGAAACGCCTGAACTGGACACTTGTGGCCTACTGAACTGCAGCACTAGTCAACGGTACTAGGGCAGCCTAGCAAGTGTCCGTGCCTCCCCATGCCTTCTTCCGGTCCTTGCTTGGAGTTGCTACGGAGCTATAGCGGTACATCCCAAAACGGCATGTGATTCGTTTAGCGTTTATAAGGTCAGGGATGGAGTTGGAGTTATTTCGAGTTCCGTCGCCGCAAATCCAAGACTCCATGACTACGAAACGGATTGGAGTTCAACCAAGCCACTTCTTTGAAACACTGGCCGCACCTCCATCGAAACAGCGCAAGGTCTGAGTCTACAGCAGTCATGCAGGAGTGTCTAACTGTTTGGGTATGTACGGGTGCGTATGTGTATATATATATATACACATATACACATGTAGGTAGGTATAAAAATATTTCTATATATAAATACAAACAGACATAAATACAGACTTATTTATATATATATACACACATAACAGCATTTGTGCATCGTCTACTATCTTGAGTACTGTGTACTTCTTACTATATGTATATATGTATATATAAATATGGAATATGGCACTGTAGTATACTGTATTGCAATGTCTTCTTCTAGCAAGTTTCTCATCAGTAGAAGCTGTCGTCGGAGTAGTTGGAGTAGTAGCAGAAGAAGTGGTTGTGACAGAATCTCTCTCTGTTCCTACCTTTGGTTAGTAGGGAATGGTAGTAATGGTAGTTATAATTGTACCCCATTCCTTCATTCCCTACTATAGTAGAAGCCAGAAAGTTGGAACATCAATACATTCCCTTAAGGTAAACTATAGGGGATCCCAGCACCAAACCTCCTAAACCCATGTTCCAACTTTCTGGGGTTCACTGTAACCAAAGGTAAGTGTTATTCAGGAGGCCCGGTGGCAGCAATGGCTCTGAAAGGGAGAAAGTCTCGGCCCCCTACCTAAAACTGGAGATCGCCGGTTGGGAGCAGGAATCTTTGCGCGGTTTAGGGTTTAGGGTTTAGGATTTAGGGTTTAGGGTTTAGGGTTGGATGATGGCATCTTAACTTCAACCGCCGGGCGTCGGCTCTCCATTGCTGGGGTTTATAGGGTTTCGGGGGGCGTACACAGGAGGTTTAGTGAGAGAAGACACGAAACTCTATAGAGAGGTACAGCGCGATTCCTCTCCTCAGAGCTTCGGGGCTCCTGTCTCAAAGGACCAAGCCGAAGCCCGCCGTCCAACAACTGGGTCCTTAAACTGGGCTTTGAAGCAACCAGGGAGAAAAAAGTATATTACATGGTCCGCTTTTAAGCAATGGGCCACACACAAAGTATTAAAGTATGGTACTGCAAAGCCCATTAAAATTAAGAACTCAGTCACAACCCAGCTCCCAAGACACACTTTCAGACAGTCTCTGTCCAAATCGGCCTGACCTGCTTGTGGGCCGGCTCGGAAAACTCGCTGGTGGAACAACCTCTCCGACATATCACCAAGATCCCTGGGTTTAATGCTTGAGGTCTGTTTTTTGCGCATCTTTTCCAAACTCGCGATGTGCTCGTCGAAAATCCCAAGGGAAGACATGGATCCCAAAGCCCTTAAACTTCAGAGCAGCATCATATGTCATGGTATGATAGAACATACTATCCTACGATATACTAAACTAGAAAGATATAACAGAATGCATATAAGAAGATAAGATCTCATCCCAGCCTTTTTCAGGTTTGCCCATTACTTCTCAGGACTTGGGACGAGGTCTTGCGTGATGCAATTCAGTGCAAGCAGGCTTACCCATAAACGTCCGACTATGGGGGAGGGACTTCACCGTTCCAAAACGATCCTTGTGGGATAGCCAGGTGTAGTTTCAATGGTGATGTGGGGACTGCACGGGAGAGTAGGCACTGCTTGACCCCTGCACCTAATTACCCCCAAACCCTAAAGCGCTACAGTTACAGGGCCCCATGGCATCACCAAGGGGCCCGGCTGCACTTCCCACCAGCAAGGCAAGAGGACGAGATGCTGAGATGCTGCAATGGGATCCCTCTCCCTCCGGCCCGCTTTTAAAACAGAAGATGCTGTTGGCGTGGGCACATGAAGATTCTCACGCTGCTATTGCAAGGTAAACAATAACACAAACGCATACCTTCGAAGGCGGTATGCATCAAACAAGGTCTCCTGAGGGACGCCGCAGCCCATGGACGGCTGACATTGCTTCATGGCAGCTCGACACACGTCCGCAGGGTGTAAATCTGTGTCGCAGGAACGGTTTCGATTTGTGAAATATATGTACCTAGCTGAAGGCTAAGCTTGGCTTACCAGAGAAGCAGGATTATCTGCTTCCTCAAGCTGAGCACGCTGCTGAGCCCGTGCACGCATCGCCTGCTGCTTGGCCTTCTTGAGCCTCGGCTGTTTGCATCGTGGTACTATAGGGACCTTAATAACTAGAATAGGGTTTTGAGTATATTATGATATAACTACAATAAAGAACCCAGGCCCCTAGATTACACACTTCGCGTTTCAGGGCTTTGGGTTCTGTTTGGGGCTATGGGCAGATATCGGTTGCGACTCTCAGGCTCGCACAAGCCGGCACCGGCCAGGCAAGAATTCACAACGACTCAACCATTAACGCAATTTATTTCGCACATCCCAGCTGTCACTGAGCGTGGTTATGGAGGTGGCAGTCCAAGCAGTAGTAGCAGCAGCAGCAGCAGGAGGGGGGGGGGAACAATACCCAATGCACCCAGAACGAGAAGAAGCCCACTGTTTAGGTTTTCGGTGCTTGCACAGGGTTTAAGGTGGGAACTATAACTTCAGTAGCCACAACGCCCATGCAACCCACGACAGCGTAACCCTCTGTCCACAAACTTCAACAACAACCAACAACAACACCAACCACAGCAACAGCAGCCCCAAACCTACGTCTCACAAGTCCCAGGCCCCAAACCTATCAGAGCCTTTGCGTAAACTCGCAAACCCTGGAGCTTACAACCCTACACCTTTCTGGAAGCTCATCTCCGTAACTTCGGCCTAAACCCTAAACGCCAAACCCCTAAACCCTAAAACCCTAAACCCTCAAACCCTAAAGCCCTAAACCCGAAAACCTCAAACCCTAAAGCCCTAAACCCTAAAACCCGAAAACCCTAATCAGAAAAACTCAAAAACCCTGAAACCCCCTTGCCAGGTGGCCGCTTGAGCTCCCCCGGCAGGCACATGTGGCAGTGAGCACATTCTGCGGAGTTAAAGCAGCCCTGGGGGCGCCTGGGCTCTCTGGAGGTCTACTTTTGGGGCTTGGGTTTAGGGTTTAGGGTGGGGTTTAGACTTTGCAGAGTTTAAAAGTTTAGGGTTCGGGGTTTAGGGGTTTAGGGTTTAAGGTAGGGTGTGGGGTTTGGGGTTTGGGGTGAGGGACTGGGGCTCAAGTTTGGGCTTAGGGTTCAGGCTTGAGTTCTGCGAAAAACCTGCACCATAGAAGGTCTCGAGATCAGAAAATCTCGCAAGAACTTTTGCAAGGTAGGTTCCGAATTCGTCAGCCGTAAGGCCTTATGCATAAAGCGAAAACATTAAAATCCTTGCTGCCAGCCTGCATCTCAAAATCCATTCCAAAAGGGTTTAGGGGTTTAGGGGTTCAGGGTGTAGGAGGGTTTCCGAGCAGTGATATCAACGAAGGAGCCTCCGTAAGCTCAACATGATCTCAAAAACCTGGGACCCAACCAAGCCTCAGGAGCTGAAAGCCAAACGAACTCGACACAACACCAAAACCGCCGCGAACTTCCGCACTCTTCAACCTCCGCGGTTGTACCACGGCACCAGAACCAGGAACATGGCTTGCATTGTGCCGAGCCATGTAACCTGAGTGGTCCAGCACGCCACATAAGACGTGGAACTCAACAACAAAAAGCCTAAACCTTCTGAATTTACACCTTACATCCTAAACCTGTAGACGTTTACAAAGTCAGAGACTCCTCCGCAGACATTGATTAGAAACCGTACATCCTGCAATCCGAGCGAGACCCCATACTCTCTGCAGCCTCTAACCCCTCCAAACTATCACCGAATTTCCTCTAAACCCTGAACTCCGCAAAATTCAACAGAACCATCCCCACAGAAATAGGAATTGACAAGCTCTGTGATTTCTGGCAACAGTTGACACTAAAAGGACGAACAAATGCAAAAGGAAGCAAAACACACAGAACAACAAATCCATCAAAACACAAGAGGGTTTTGACTCGCACACGCTCACTGAGCAGGCACGGTATCGGGCTTAAGGTTTACCCAAAGAGCAGCAAACAAACCAAACAACACCAATTTTTTCATAAAGGCAGACCCTAAACCCAACAACACATTTACAAAAGCAAAGGCTCTTACCTGTCCAATATCGCATAGGAACTTAAGGTAAGCTTTTGATCATATAGGGAGTATACCACCAGAAAAGTTAACGGTTACCTACTCTGCTACTAAGAAGAGCTAGGGAACGCAGACCCTACGGACTGCTCCGGTCGACGCTCTCCGAGCGGAACGATGACCTGGGCCACTCGGGGAATGGTTCTTTAGGGTTTAGGGTTTAGGGACAGACAGACAGGCAGACAGACAGAGACACATACGAATGTTATCAAATACACACACACACGCACATACATACCTGCATACATACATACATACATACATGCAAAGGTACAGTACATGACAATACATTACGTTACATTACATCCAACCATCCGTCCATACATACAAACATACATTGTTTCGCAATCGCGCACGAGCAAGTCAGGCAAGGTACTGTACTTTCTGAACGGCTATGCCTACCTCAAGCACATTTGCCTGAGTGCAATAACTGGCGGTTCCACTGTACTCTAGTTCACAATGCGTTCTCATGCGCTTTACCCAGACGGTCCATTGCACGGATAGAAACCATACAAACCTACATACAGCCATGCATGCAATGTATGTACGACGTAGGTAAGTGTATGTGTATGTGTATACATATATATATATATGTGTGTGTCTATATACATGTGTATGTGTATACACGTGTACGTATGTATGTATGTATGTGCGTGTACATGTCTATATGTCTATGTCTTATATCCATAAATATATATATATATGGCTTTATATGTATATAAATATAAATAACAGTACATATATATACACACATGCACACACACACACACACGTAAACATCTGCAGTTGTTTGTGTGTGTGTATATATATATATATAAGGGTGGGGTGCTGGGATTTTCACGGATCTATGTTCAGCATAGTCGTTGGGATTTTCATGAAGATGCAGGAGAAAATCGGGAAAAGAGACACATTTTTCAGACAAGTCCGAGAACAACGGGCATAGACGAAGGCCCTTTCGGAAACCCTAAACCCTAAAACCGAAATCCCTAATCCCTAACCCCTTTCCTTTGCTTTCAGCAGCCGTAAATACCATTTTATGGTTCAGGGATCCGGTTCTTCCGATGTGCTTGACCTCGGGGCCTGTAGGAACCACTTCTGCTTACATCGTGCAAGCTAACAATCACTGTTTGGAACCCTTGCAGCCTCGGCATGCAGAGAACACCGCTTACGTACTTACATCATGCAGGCACACCGAATTTCCAGGTACCTGAAAGTTGCTTGGAAATATCATCCAGTGACAAAGGAACGAAGAGAGATATCGCTATGCAGTTTAACAGTTTAACACGCCATGTAAATGCACATACGTTCGTAGTCCCCCCCCCCCCCCCCTCCGTGCCCGACCTTTTGCCGTAGGTGTTCCTGAAAATTGCGGGGATAGTGTCTGAAAATTGCCCCCGCATCTGCTTGAAAACACTCTCCTCTATTCCCGACCCATGGTTGCCCGATTTTCCCAGATTCTGCCCGAAAGGTTAGCACTCTATATGGGTACATACATGTATTACAGTGTACTCAAAGTATAGTTATGTACGTTTATATAATTATATCTGATTGATAGCTTCTCTTATGTATATATATATACAGATGTACCTATGATTGTGTATGTACGTACGTACGTATGTATGTATGTATATGCACTGGGGCAAAGGGCGCAAGCTAAACCCTAAACCCTGAAACTTCTCTGGTTTTCTCCGACGCTGGCAATGAAGCGAAACTCAGATTGTACGAATGTGGTCTGGACTTTTCACCCCGTTTAAACCCTTAAACACCAGCCATAAACCCTCTTAGACTCTTGCTGCTGGGACTCAGGGGATATACCCCTAACTAAACCATTTTGTAACTGGGCCTCCTTCAGTTCCCAATACCCTATCACACCCTACCTGGGAGTTTTACCTTATTCGTGGGTCCTTATAATAAGGATCCTACTATTTAGGGTACTATATTAGGGTCCCCTATTTTCGGAAACTCCCACCTTCAACCTAGGCTGAACGTGGAACCTGCTGTCTTGCGGCACAAAGATTCGATAAAACAGTCGGCGAACTTCGCGGACGTGGTTCGACGCTTGTGTCAAAACCCAACTCTCGGAGTGAACTATAAGACAAACGACATGATGCGACGTGGCGCCATCTAGTGCAAAATGCAATTTTTCGGAGTTCTTCCAGCAATATGAGGTAGGGATCTCGTAGCAATAGCTAAGGTAAATAAGGCCCCAGGGTTACAGAGCCAACAACAGTCGAGCTTTCTGCTTATTCACTCACAATCATCTGCATGCATATGCGCGTGTGTGTAACATCACACACACATATATATATACACACATGCATAGGCATAGAGGCAAAACTTGATTTATTTTGCGCCCTACCATGTATGTCTGTCTGTCTGGATGCACTAGAATGTACTGCTCGTAGCGCATTGGGACATCTATGGGCCACAGATAGCAGGTTCGAGGTCCGGGTTAGGGCTGACTTTGCAAGACGCGGCGCAACCTGAGATGTGACCTTCGGCACATCCTGTGCCGCTGGCGCAGAATCTTCGGAATTCGCGTGCTCCTCCTCCTCCGCTTCCTTCAATCCCCGAGCTGCGGCTGTCTGACTTGCACTGTTTGATGTCAGTGTACCCACAAGTTGAGATCTTTCAGTCAGAACTCGCCTGGCAGACTAGATTCTGAGATGCTCCATGAAACGATTGCCAATTCCTAGACCCCAAACCCTGAAGCAGAGGCCAACCTCCTGTGTGGGGAGATCAGAGGAGGGCTGCCACACCTCGGCGATTCTCAGCTCGCTGGTTTGAGGATGGACTTGGGGTTTATATAGAGGTCGAGGGCTTCAGGGTTTATAGGGTGGGCTTTCGATTTTCGACTGCCTGGTGTTCGAGGGCTTTGCTGTTCGCGTGATCTAGCATTGTTTTTGTTGTTGCGGGCTTTGGCAGGGTATGGGTTTTTGAGGGTTACAAGGGTACATAATGCTACAAAAAGTTCTCTTTGTGTAGGCGTATATGTATATATATATAAGTATACATAGGTGCGTGTGTACATACACACATATGTTGATGCACCTGTTCTGAACGCGCCGGAAAGCTGCCAACTTCTTTTCTACCTGCTGGCGAAAGGATCAAGCCCTTGGCAACCTAGGATTCCGGTGACAAGGGTCTATGATGTAGTTAAGGGATTTGTTGGGTGTAAGTTAGGAGAGGACTGTGGTATCCCGCGGGGGCTGGTGCTAACATTTGTTCGCACGCTGTGATGCTACATCCCACCGCTAGGCAGGATGAGACATGAACATATACATATCAACACAGTAATTATCTACATCGCATAAGCCCGCAACACAAGCCGTTTCGTGTAGTGTCCTCTGCAAGCCGTCATGTTGCCAACCTTTACGGAGGAGAGCAAGAGACCTCATACTGTTTCGAACAGCCCAGATGCGCGCTTCTGGACATCACCCTCCGGGGAGAGGGGCGTCGGGTGGACCTCCGGACAGCACATTAAGATCATTGGAGTGCAAAAAGGGCATCTGGGCTCGTCAGGTTGGAAGCTGCGTTGCAATTGAGGATGGCCATCCATCGCGTCTATTTTGGACTGACAACTTACCAGGTCGGATGCACCGCAGTGCTCGTGAACTCCGTGCCCCACGACATCTCTGCAATGCCAAAGTCCCGCATCACTGTAGTTAAGTGTAGTAGGAGGCAGCCCGGATGTGAGTGCACAACCGTGCGGCAGTCACGGGTGTAGGGCCAGCACGGAATCTCCTTATAGCCCAAAGCCCTGCAACCAAAACAAAAGCCAATGGAGGTTTGGGGTTTAGGGTTGTGCTCTCAAGTAGAGCCCCTCTTCGGGTCCTGCAAAGTGTACGACGCTCGTATAAGTATGCTTCGAAAGGCGCCTATTTTGCATAACTATCCAAGTATCACAGACCAAACGGTTTCCATTGCAACATGCAGGATAACTACACATTTCCATGTAGGCATCAACGCATGTATCCGCGTCTGAACACTATGGATTCTGTATATCGGTCGGTTGAACCAGTTAAACACCCTATAATAGGCAAGATCCGAAATTTGATAGTACCATCTCGTTATACTTGTAGCATAATATGACCAAAAAACCCTATTCTAAGTATGAAGTTCCAATTAAACCCTAAACGCTAACGCGGCGAAGGGCTGGCTCGCTCTTGATCTTCTCCATCATTGGGTTCGCGGTGTCGTCGTCATCGTCGGAGCTTACATCAATGAAAGTGTTCTTAATCGTCACTTTCACCTCAGAAGGCTGGGAAAGAACTCAAAGTCCCGCCAAGCCGTAGAAATCCTAAACCCTAAACCCCGAACCCGAAAGTCTAAAGTTGGAAAGCTTGAGTTGAGATGGAAAGTCCTGGGAATGTCGTTTTTTGGGTGTTCACCTGCAGCGGAATGGCTGGGAAACTTTTGCTTAGCGCAGGACTTTGGGCATTGGAATCTAGGTTGTTGGGAAGTTCGGGTTCAGGGCTTTAGCAGCGTTAGCATGTAATAAGTGTTAATAAGTTCAAAGTTTCGGATGTCTTGCATCTGCTTCATCCGTCTCAGGTTTTTGGGGTGCGCGGGCATAGGGCTCTGGAGTTGCGATGACAGAGTCACTGTCACTGTATTCCTACTGGGGCTCCGACGCCGAACTCCGCACAAAGAGGCTCATTACCCAATAGGCATGGTACCCTCCTGCTCGCCTCGGCTACCTCGCAGGGAGGCTTTAGGAATTGCGGGGGCTTCGGGCACAAAGTCTGAAGGTCTTGTGCTTCTGTGCATTGGGTGCTTGGGCTTTTGACTTCAGGGCATATCTTGTGTTTTCGGATTTCCTTCGCAAAGGCCAGGAGCAAGCTCCGAGAATGAGTTTTTGTCACAGTAAGTGGCACAGGCTATGGAGCCGTAAGATTGAATTGAAAAACGAATGATCCACAAGCTCGGTTCCACAGCGCCTTGCAAAACAACATCTGCGCAAACAAAAGAGATAGAGTTGGCCGCAAAGGGTTTTGACAGCAAAGCAGGCGAGGTAGCAGAGTTACTAATGGGCTTACCGTTTACGGCTTAAGGTTCTATGATTAGGGGATTACCTCATCATGCCCTCCAAAGCGGTGTGCTTTGACCCTCGCACATTCACGACAAATGGGCTCCGCATGGAAAGCCAAAGTTTAGGGTTCAGGTATTAAGGGCCAGGATTTGTGCTTGTTTTGGAGTTCCTGAGCGAAACCCTGCCCTAAACCCCCAAGAGTAAGTAACAGAATAGCCCCAAATCCCTGAAAATAACTATTATTTCACATACTTTGGGGTCCAGGTAAACCCTACCACCTCACCCTTTTGCCTAAACACAGGAAGACCCGACCAAACAAGAAAACCTTACTAGCAGGACCCTCCAAGCGCCCTTTAATAGAGCTCTTATGGTCTGGGTATTTACGGTACATTGGAGGGTAGTTGGGGGTCTAGGTAGTTACAAAAGGAGTTCACGAAAGGATTCTGTAAGGGATCTAGAATCTGTAAGGGATGCAGAATGGCATAATGCAAGGGCCTGAATAACTAGACTGGCGTGTCGGGGTATGTTATTGTCGTACGAATGGCACTGCACGGGGATTACTCAAAGTTGTAAGTATTCCAAACCCCGCGTTAAATCCGTGCCTCCGGCTCCTGTTCTGTGCCGTTTGGATACATCGCACGCGATTGTGGGCTGTTCAGTCCTCCCGCCGGCAAGGGTTTGCGGGTGCAGGTTTAGGGTTCGGAAGTCTTCGTTTGCAGCTCCGGTCTCGAGTTCACAATAACATGGCATTTGGAAGATGAGGGATTGAGGGGAAGCTGCTTGGTGACACGGGAAGCTTGCGCTATGCAGGCGTTCCATGCTGGGGGTTTGAAGCGTGGGAATTGCGGGATTCGCGGCTCGGCGGGTTTAGGGCAGTTTGGCCTGCTCACCGCAGTGCCGACCCTGAACCCCAAGTCGCAGCCAGCTTTCAGATTGGCGACCAACCCGCTGAAACTTCCGATCTTTGAAAGCACATCAACTTAGGATAGAAAGTCGAATGAAAACTGTGACAATCCCGAATCCTGAAACACACCATCTGTATCCTTTTGACATGCGACTGCGAAAGGTCAAGGGTTTAGATTGTGGCTTTTTGATTGGACCTTCTAACGTCCAACCCTTGAACCGGTCAACCTTTCAGATTCCGATTAGTCCGTTTCGAGTTTTTCAAGATCTACAGCTATGGGCTAAGAGTGCAAACCAAATCCTTTCTGTGAACCCCGCCGGCGGCCTCCCCATAAAGTCGGTGCTGGTTCCGTCTTCATCCCCGCCACGGGCAACTCTGACTGCTCGTCGTCCGTTTCTTCGACGTCCTGGGCGCGAAGTGCTGCGAGCAGTGCTTGCAAATTGTATATACCATGTTGTTTGCGCCTGGTGGGATGCTGTAACACTGTAGTATGTCTCGGCTTTCTCCCATAGTCATGACTATGATCACAGCTGTGAAAGCACCATCAAGTCTCCTTCAATGTCTTAACTGCATAACCTGCAAACATAAGAACCTTTGACACAACAAAGCTCCTTAAACTCCGGAGACCCTACACCCTAAACATCCCTAAACCTTAAACCCCACACCTAAAACCCACGGTTCAAAAAGCCAAGCTCAGCTGAGCAGCGATGAAGGTGTTGACCCTCAGATTCGTGGAGCTGGTGGGTTTAGGGCTTTAGGCCTAGGGTCCCAATGCGACCTAGTGGCCTAGCTCTTCGGAGTAAGGGTTCTCGCTGAAAAGCCGCTTCAGCCTTTCCTAGACGAACTGTGCCGCCATGCAGGCCTTCGAGGGCGTGCCCAACGAAGTCGGCGGGTTTCGGGCTGCAGATACATCTAGCAGCTAGCACCTAGAAGCAGTTAGTGATTACAAGCTTAGAATCACGAGCCCCTGTGCAGCAGCCGTGATTTATAGGGTTCTCTGAATCCATGCCAGTGAACTCCTTCATAAACCATAAACCCTTTAGCGTATATTCCTGCATAAGTCCTAAACCCTCTGAGCCCTCAAGTCTAGTAAACTATGCCCCAGCCCAGTACGCCCCTTCTCACATCAACACATGTCTGACCGAAACACTAAACAGGCAACTCCGGCTTCTTTCGGGGCTCTTACTCACGAGTTCCGGGGTCGACCAGGAATACTTATAGGGCGGCTTCTTACAATCCGGGTTCTATAACGAGAAGGCCAGAAACCGATTAGGCCGTTAGGCCTCGTACCTCGGGGTCTATAGTTGGGTCTCTTGGTTGTCTGAAACACACATTCAACATCGGCAGGTGACTTCATGTCGTAGTCAACACTGGGTCATAGGTCTAAATGTACCAGCTGGTCACAAGCATCACGATTGTCCAGCTAACGTGCATCATGGTGTCACTCCGATCTGTGTTTGTTGCTGCTGTTGTTATGAATACCCTTTCTTGTCGGGGTTGCTGCTACTCTTCTTACTGTTGTTGCTGTTGCTGCTGCTACCGTTGCCGCTGTTGCTGCTGTTCTTCTGTGGTTGCTTGTTGGTGTGCTCGTGTGCTTGCTTGCTTGCTTGCTTGCTTGCTTCTGTCTGTGTGTGTGTTTTGTTGCTTACCTGCTTGCTTGCTTGCTTGCTTGCTTGGCTTTTGTTGGTTTGTTTATTTTGCTTGTGTGTGTGTGTGATTGATATTGTTGCCGCTGCTGTCGCAGTTGCTGTTGTTGTTTGTGCTGCTGGTGCTGAAAGCTGGTGCTGGTGTCGGTAACAGCTCGGCTTCTCTTTCACCACGGTTTAAAGAAGCCTCGCGCCCATGAACTCTTCAAGACGGAAGGAAGTCCGGAATATAGTCTTAGGGCTTGCTCGAACCCATACACATAAACCTGCATGCCTACAAGGATTCTGCAAGTCCCCACTCTAAGAGCTTGAACCGCATACGAGGGGCACTCTGACTTTCCCTATCATGCCGTTTGGCAAGCTCATGGCGAACAGAGGGGACGAGGAGGCTCCACGCGATAAAACACTTTTACTTGAGCCAAACAGAAGGGGGATTGGGGAGGTCTGAGTGGAGAGGACAGCATCAGAAATGACTATGATTAGCGTGCGCGCCTGTTGCATTGAGCATGGGCCACTGGAACAATGCCTCAACCAAAGCCGTGGCGACACACCTAGAGCGTACATACTCTTGCTGTCTACTCGGTACTTGGAATCGTAATATAGGGGCCTGAATGAATAATTAGAATAGGGTTTTGGGGCCCCATTAAACTATAATTATAATAAGGAACCCCCGAAATAGTATTGCTAATGATTAAGGCCCCTATATTATATCATCACTGCTCGAGACTGGCTTTCGAGCGATCGAGCCCTGAGGACAAGAGCAGAACATGTGGGGTTGGGGCTTGGGCCTAATGTAGGAACCTGATTAAGGAACCTCGGCCTTTATTAGGGTTCCTTATATGAATCCTACTAGCTGCTAGTTTGAGGGTTATATGCCCAGGGCTTCTTAATCAGGTTCCTGCATTAGGGTGCAGCCGAGATCTCGAACACCATCACTTTCCGGTCCTCTCTTTTTCTCCGAGTTCTCTGCGACACAGGCACAGTCATTTTAGGGTTTAGGGTTTAGGGAAATCTCAAACCATACGCAAACAGCACTAGGTCAACAGAGAAACCCTGGATTTCTCTGGGGCCTCTACCTCTTAGTGCTACTAGTAGTGGTGGCTACTAGTACAGTGGAGATAAGGTTCCACAGAAGGACACGGCTCTAGGTCAAGGTGCATTCCATGGTTGTCTACAGACAGTAACCTAACAGGTAGATGCTACAACTGACCTTATAGCTATTTGTAGAATACCCCTCTGCGTAGGCCGCCCACATGTTTACGTGCGGCGGCGCTTCGCGACCGGAGGCGCCTGATGTCCCGTTTAGGGTTTGTGGTTTAGGGCTTTGGACTTTCGGTTTCGGGCTTAGGCTTCGGGTTTAGAGGCTCTGTCACGGTCCAGGAAGCAAGACTTCAGGCTTTTGGTGTCAAAGATTTCGGAACTTCTTGGGGCACCGGTGGTCCTGCAGGACATGGTTAATGCCTGCGGGGTGTATCAGCACAACCTGCACCATGACATAAATCTTGAACTTTCCATTTCTTCTTGCTGTTCATAGGTACGCAGTCCCAAGCCAAAGTATAATGCCTGCGCCGGAATCCTTTCTTAGTCTCGGTAAAATCAACAGGCCCATGAAATTAGCAATCATATCCCCGTAGTAGAAATACCATGCTACCACTTAGATGTTCCCTATATAAGGGTCCGCTTTGAGGTCCCCAAAAATGTACGGCACCCTTAAGAAACGGACTGCTACTAGTCCTAGAGCCTAGGGCCCAGGGTGGGGATCGACCCCACAGTGATGTTACCAGTACATCTCATAGACTACCGTATGTATAAATGTAAGCAAATGAAAATGTTAATAGATGAGTAGATATATATATATATACACATATGTATACTATGTAGATATCAATTATCATGCTATGCACGATATAGTAATATAGTATATCACATATCGGGTTCAGGATGTGCGGCTTCCGTTTTAATCCAAAGCCCCTGAGCCGATTTTGCTGGCACGGTAACATCAGACTCTGACCCCTAAACTTCTATATATATATATGTAGAGTATAGGCGCCATCCCATCGACATAGGATTTCGGGGTATATTTTACTACAAATGAATATTCAGGAACCCCTTCAGGAATAGTGCTGGTAATCAGTTGGGCCTGTATATTAAGCCCAAGCCTGTCAACCCTTGCCCTTAAAACGCTGGACTTACTTGTCCAGCATCCTCGAGGAACTAAAGGCTAGCCTTCAGAATGATATAGGGACTATAGTATAGTACCCCAAAAAGGGTAAAGGTTGCAAGGTTGCTTACTCTACTCTACTACAAAGCTAGTCTAGAGGGATGATTTGCCTCCGACTTGGCCACCAGCGGCAAGTTGCATCGCACATCGAAGAGGCGGCCTCTTAGCTACAGAGCAGAGTTTAGGGTTTAGGGTTTAGAGTTTAGGGTTTAGAGTTTAGGGTTTAGGGTTTAGAGCTTCCAGTACTTCAGGGCCTGGGTTCGGGGTTTAAAACTAGGGAACAGAAACCCGCAATATAAGGGCCTTAATGATTGGAATAGGGTTTGGGGGCCCATTATACTATAATGATAATCAGGAACCAAAGTCAAAATAGTATTGGTAATTATTTAGGCCCCTATATTAAACTTCAACCCTAAGATACCCTAAGCTTCGAGGATTTAAGCTTGCGGGTTAAGGGACTCTTTTGCTTCCAGCCTGCAAAAACATCTGCTGGGAACCAAATCCCTTAAACCTACAACCTGAATTACACCCAGCAAACCTTCAGGTTCTTTGGTGGGCTAAAGGTGGGCTAAACCTTACTGATGGCTCTGTCTCAGGGTTCGCTTCTATGTCTTCTTGATTCCGGGTCTTACGAGGTCTAGAATGGCGCCTTATAATGATCCTTCTAAGGATGCTCATTGTTAGTTTTCAGTGTGATGAGGGTTGGATTTGGGGGCCGTGACACCTGTAACAACCCCAGTGTTGAAGGGCTTTCAGAGCTCGGATTGTTTTGAAAAATTGTTTTGAAACAATCCGACCCCTGCTATAATTATTATAATCCGTGTCAATTGATCGGGGCTCGACGTGAACTGCAGGCTGGTTACTCCTTTGGGAGGCGGGGATTTAAGATGCTGTGAAGTTACAGGTCTTCTGCAAGGTGTAAGGGTATGAAGGTTTTGGACAGGAGTGATGAACTTGATACTTGTTGCATGGGATATGAACTCAAGACTTTGGTTTAGGGTTTTATCAAACGATCGAAAGGTTTTCTGCAGGGCTTCGGGTTTAACGGGGGCTTCGCAGGCAGCTGCACAGCGGTGATGTTAACAGCGTAAAAAAGCAACATCCGCACAGCTATATCATAACTGGTGGCATGTGACAGCGGGGACTTGAACAACAACAAGCCTAGTGTGACTAGCGATAGCAAACCCTAGAAACCCTGAAGCCCTGAGCCCAAGCACCTCGACCCTCTAAATAAAGGTACGATCTGTGATTGGCCTTCCGGATTCAGTGCAAAGCTTGACTCGGGATTTCTGCATTTACTAACACCTCTCATGTTATTCTGGAGACATTTCTGCTCCATAAGCTAAAGCTCAACCGCCAGAATTACTTAAAGGTACCGGAAGAACTGAAGCCTCAATGTAAAACTGCAACTCTATATAAACCCAACCTGAACTAAACACACAACGGTAAACCTGGAGAAAAGCTTCTGTACACGGGACAGGAACCAAAGCACGCCCACGCAAGACAACAAAAAGCATTTAACAAAAAGATGGACAACTCGCAACTCTGATGCACAGCGCATCTACGGACCCCAATAAGCCGCAAAGCCCTACACCTTAATCCCCTAATCACACAATAGACATGAGTATGTATGTATATATATATATATATATTAGGTACTATATACATATGTATATATATATACTAATGCATATATATATATATGTGTGTGTGTGTGTATATGTATGTATAATATATATATATATATATATATATGTATTTCTACACAGACGGGCCTCGACAGTTCTGGATGCGAACCTGGCAAGCAAACCGCGAAATCATGGCCATAAGGCCGTAGGATAGCAATCGATTTAAGGTGGTACTACTAGACTTGAGTCCATTTGCGAAAAAACGGTTAAGCAGCTCCAGAAGCTGGCTCCTATGTATACAAGTCCCGGCGGCAGCTTCAAGCCCATGCAAAACAAAAGGCAAACAAGTCAAAAACACTAGAGTCGAGCCACACGAAGCGAAGGAAATCCCCGAAGCTTCTAAACAGCCCCCAACCCTGAAACGCTAACACCTACATGAGCAGAGCCGAAACCCTACGTACTATGCTTTTTGCAGCCAGGCCTCCTGAGGTGTTGCCGTACTATCCTACAACCCTAAACACCCAGAAAATAGAACCCCTAAACTTCCAAACCCCCAGCCCTGCAGCCTCCAGCTGCAGCAGCGCCTCCTCCGCCTCCAGAGCAGTCTCTTTCGGGCTTTGCGTCCTTTGTTTATGTTTGTCTCAACCAGGCTTGTGATGTTGGTTGCAGCCTGTTTTGAGGGGTTTTGTGTTGAAGTGCCTGGTCTTTCAGGTTTACGCTCTCGCAACTCGGACAGGCCTGACGAGGTCTCGGGTTCGAAGTACTTTGACTGGTCGGCACTAGCAGGTTTAGGGCTTGCCACTTTGGCAGTCCTACTGCTTTAACAAGATGTGAGTATCTGCTACTTCGTGGCGAAGATATCTAGCACTCGTTGTGCTTCAACTGTCGTACTGCAGCATGGCAACCCAAACGGCGTCATGATGTTGACGATGATGACACAGCTGACGATGACGACTGTGGCGATCACTATTATGAGGATTATAATCTGACCCCTGCAAATGGTGACGATCTACCAGGTGAAGAAATGCAATCAAACAATGAGCAAGGGTGACAGCAGCAGCAACAGCGAGTATAAGACTCTCCAAAACACACCCGCAATCTTCTTGCGCATACATGTACTTGTGATCAAGCCCCGAAGGACAGTGACCGCCCATTTTCGGAAATCCTCTCCGAAGCCATGTGCAAAGCCAACCTTTTGCATGAAACCCTGAAACCAGATGCCTCAGGGTTCGAGGCCGTGCCACCTTGCTGACCCCTTGCGAAAGTCAAGGCTTCCTCGACATCGCGCACTGACTGCCTTAGTTTGTAGAAACTTCGCCACGCACTTCGCTGCTTCAAGCCTTCTGCGAGAGGGTAACCCGAAACTTACCGAGGTTTTGTAGCGGTAGCAGTTGTAGTAGTCGCCGTGGTGGTGGTAGTAGTGGTAGTAGCAGTAGTAGTAGTAGTAGTAGTAGTAGTAGCAGAAGTAGTAAGTAGTAAGGAGTAGTCGCAGTGTGTGCCGGCACACGATTGCCGATAACGAGCAAGACTGTACACCCAAGGTTGCGTACGCTCGGTTCACCTGCACCAACTGCACCACTTGGGGGGGGGGGGGANGCAAGTGGACCAAGAGGGGCAAGATAGACGTTCTAAACAGCGGTCCTCAGAATGGTAGCAACAGTAGTAGTCGTAGTAGTAGCAGCAGGAGTAGTAGTAGTAGTAGTAGTAGTAGTAGTAGCAGTAGCAGTAGCAGTAGCAGTAGCAGTCGCAGTTGCAGTCGCAGTAGGAGTAGTAGTAGAAGTAGTAGTAGTCGTAGTAGTAGTAGTAGTAGTAGCAGCAGCAGTAGTAGCAGTAGTAGTAGTAGTAGTTGTTGTTGTTGTAGTAGTATAGTAGCAGTATACAGTAGTAGTAGTAGTAGTAGCAGGAGTAGTAGTAGTAGTAGTAGTAGTAGTATGAGCAGTAGCAGGCGTAGGAGTAGGAGTAGGAGTAGGAGTAGTAGTAGTAGCAGTAGTAGTAGTAGTAGTAGTTCCGTAGCCATTTTGGCTCAAGTCGCAGTACTGGTAGGGCTCAAGTTCAGCTGCGCTTCCCCGTAGCTTGAGCCGCTAGCAGGGGCCCTAAGTGGCCGGTCCGTACTAAGCCATGGCCCCTGACTACCACAAGCCTGCGATTTGCAGGTGGCGTGATTCTACTCTGTTGGCTCTACCAACAGATGGTCATTCACGAGTATCAGTTTGACAGCTATCGTTTGCCCCACACAATAATTCGTAATGACANCACGAGAGATATGTACCTATCAGACGATAGGTGACGGGAACTGCCTGTGGAGATCTTGTGCCAAAACGGTAGGATGCCGTTGGTATACTTTGAAAAGGAAAACTTTGAAATATGCGTTGGCTCAACACAAATCCGAACCGGAAACATTAAAAACCATTGCAGCGCTGAAGAAGCGTAATGCTTGGGGTAATGCTCTTGCGTTGAAGCTTATTTCTGAATACGTCAGTCGGCCGATTGTCGTTTGGACTCAGGGAGGGATAGCTTGGTTTGGTAACACTCTGACTTCCGGTAAGTTGCCNTTGCGTTGAAGCTTATTTCTGAATACGTCAGTCGGCCGATTGTCGTTTGGACTCAGGGAGGGATAGCTTGGTTTGGTAACACTCTGACTTCCGGTAAGTTGCCACTGTTCTTGGCCCTCTGCCGATGTCACTTTGTAACCATTCACCCAAGTCTTGGAGTCAAGATTATTAAAGCCACTGATCCTCATGCTTGTTCAGGGATTGAGGGGATTAATTTCCTGCTTGGGCCTGAGAACAGCTTTAATACCACCGCTAGCAGAGCTCCCAAAACTCCCTATTCTTCTTCAGAGAAAAGGGAAATCAAGAAGTGGATAATCAACATCCAGCATCAAGATCCGATCACTCAATGGAAACCAGTTCATGCGAATGAGAAGTTATTGCCCAAACTTCGAACTTACGCCGATGGAGATGATAGCTTCAGTAGTCGTTGTAAGTCTCATGGTCATACAACGCGCTGGATGCTGAAGCGTGGTAAGTCATTCCTGCAATCCGTAGTTCAGATTGGGACCCCCTTTACGTTTGTAGGAGTGCTTGCCCTCCTGCGCCGTATTGCCCTGTCGGAAGCCAGTGCTGTTGGGGACTCAGGACACAACAACGTGTCAATGGCTGGCTTTGGAGCAACACCGGCTGCAGACACTTGGACCTACGAAGCTCCCAGATGTCGTCGACGTCAGGTCTTGGTGGGTTCCTACGGTTGCAGGTTGCCACCTTGTTGTCTTGACGAGGTTGAGCGATGGGGTAATTCGCATAAACATTACTGGGANCGACGTCAGGTCTTGGTGGGTTCCTACGGTTGCAGGTTGCCACCTTGTTGTCTTGACGAGGTTGAGCGATGGGGTAATTCGCATAAACATTACTGGGAGGCATTGGAGCCCCCTGGTGACCTATGCGCCATCAATCTTCAGTTGGATTTTACCCCACATGTACGGCCAAAACCCCAACTGCCAAAGCCCCAGCTACGAATCTGAAGTCTAACCCGCAAAATGACACTCTTTGTTGCGGTATCCAGCAAGCATGTTGCAACAATCCAGGTGGCAAATCGGATATGGTACGCTGCAGTACCCAAGCCGACACACGAAGGAGGTGGGACGAATGGAGAGTCTGCTCTGCATCAGGCTGCATCGGCAAGCGAGTCTTAAATGCTACTTTTTCACTTGCTGTAGCTGATCAAGCCTGNGAATGGAGAGTCTGCTCTGCATCAGGCTGCATCGGCAAGCGAGTCTTAAATGCTACTTTTTCACTTGCTGTAGCTGATCAAGCCTGTGATGCTTTTCAGGGTGGATTTGCTAGACTGTCTACGGGTTTGTACACCCCAATGCTATTGTGGACCTTTCTTCATAGGGGGCTTAGGAGAATGTTCCCTAAATTTCTTTCTTTCGTAGAGGGACCCATAAATGCGATGGCTCGAAATGAGGANACCCCAATGCTATTGTGGACCTTTCTTCATAGGGGGCTTAGGAGAATGTTCCCTAAATTTCTTTCTTTCGTAGAGGGACCCATAAATGCGATGGCTCGAAATGAGGATGAGCTGGTTCACATGGAAAGGGAGCTGATGCATCAGATTGCGGGAGAACCTCCACAGCAATACAGCTGACACGGACCCTGCGTATCAGGCAGTAACTTTGACAGCTTATGATAACCTTGAGCGGCGGATTGAGGCTGCAAGGGAATACC